>JANBPK010000708.1:0-69384 GCA_027579435.1 Candolleomyces eurysporus | reverse complement strand
TTTTGTTTGAGGGAGCACGGAATGTAATAAAGGATTAACAGAACGTATAWTATACAGGGTGGATGGCGAATCGGGTGTTATGATGTTACAGAATTCATGCTTTCAACAAGCGCTCAGCGCTTAGTCTCGACCGGTATGTTTCCGACGAGTGGTTAACTTCTTTTCGTCATCGGCCTCGCTGCCGTCCCATCCTTGCCCTGCCGAACGCCCGCAGTGATCTTGATCGCTGGTCCTCGGGCACTGCGAAAGGAAGCTTAGAAACGTCTTGCAGAGGCATCATCCCARATTGACTTACTTTARGCCTTCTGGTRGCTCGCCGTCCCATCTAAGGTCRCAGAGGTCAGTAYYATCAACARAATCATCAAAGGTTTGTGCAACTCACTCATCTTCGTCATCAGAGTAATCGARCTCRACGTCATTGGGACCTKTGCAGGGACTTTCCGACGCTTCTGAGGACAATCCAAGCCTCCTCTTGGAGTCACTCATGCCGTCTAATTTGCTACTRTGAATAGTGATTAGTCTGGCGACCTTACAACAGATCGTGGAAGGAAGACTCACCCTTGGCTTTGCACAGACATAACTACCACTCGGGACGATCGAATTGTTTKAGAGGTTGCTTTGCACTAGGTTAGGTTGGATACGAGTAGATTGTTGAAGGAATGGCGTCGTTATGCTATTTCTTTTATAGTGGATCGGTAGCTGCGCCCCCCGGCATCGAGCCCCGTTCCCATTGAATTGGTCCACAGCATTTTCGTTGATCCGTTTTGCCTGTACATAGCCCCAGGCGTCAGCCGAGTACAACGTGCCAAACTGTTGCTCTTATCACTCCCATCTATACATCTTGCTTCTGCGAAAATTTATTTCAGTTCTGCACGTTGCCTGTCCTGTAAACACTCGAGGCTGCCTGCCCTTAGTAGGATTGCGCGTGTGCCGGCCTGAGCTTATTTTGACATAGCACTCCCCGCTCTAATGTACTTGGGAAGGCAGAGCAAATGAAATAGTAGCAATCGAACCCAAAAGGATTAGTAGTGACCCGTAGCATGTAACAAATCATATTCTAAAGCTGACACATTGAATGCACCAATGCTAAGAAAGTTCCGCGGCACCAGTATACCCTCGTGCTTGTGGGTTCGACAGCAACGATCCAAATTGCGAAGGAGCGGCGGAGCTATCGATGGATCGTCTACTTGGCAAAGTCGTGAATACGGCAGAAGTGGGGGACATAGGGATTGTCCCAAACTCCGAAGTGCTCTAAAATCAGCAAGGATTGTCAGCAAATAGGCGAGACAGCTTGAACGGAATGGGAGATGACTGACAAAGGGCGTCGGTTCATAGTAATCCGGCGGTGGTCCATTACCAGTCACCATGCTAACGTTCGGTAATGGAGTCATAGCCATGGGTGGACTGAAGCTGCCACTGCTCAGCATAGCTGTTTGAGAGTTCTGACGATAATGCGTTGTAGGAAGAACATGTGCAGGTGTTTCTTTCGCCTGCTCTTGACTGGCCTTTCGTTTCCGCTTTCGCAGCAATAGCCAGAAGACGAGGATGCCGATCGCTGCTAGAAATACGACACCTCCTACAACGCCTCCAGCGATCGCTCCGGCATTCGATCCACTATTTTTGCTTGTAGAGGAGACGCTCGAGGTTGGCTGTGTAGACGTTGTGCTAGCAGGTTGACTCGTGGTGGTAGTGGGCGCGTTCCCAACTACAGATTGTCAAAATAAGCTCAATGCACAGAAGACACGATGCATGCAGTGAGGAAGCTTACCTATACGTGCCTGACCCGGATCGAAACTTTCCCCGGGCTAGTTTCCAGTCAACGAGCCGATTCGGGACAATTGAGTTTGAGGAACATGACAGCTTACCAGGCTCGCAACATTAATATACGCCCATGTTGGAACCTCCACCAATGAAGATATTGGTCTAGGAAATCTAAATGGAGGAGAACGCCGGTAAGGAGGAGCTTGGAACTCGTGTTGCGGAAGTACTCACGGGGCACCAATAGAGACAGTAGTGCAATTCACCGTCCAAGTCGGCCAGTCTATCCACGTCCTACCCTGGCACCCTCCGCATGCACTGATGAGGGAGTAAACCACAGTGCTGCAAAGGCAGATACTCGTTTGCGACACTGCAGGCCCAAGATAACGATTGCCCGGTGGAATCCCATTGACGTTGAAAGCTAGGTGTGGTGGTGACCCGCGGCTTCAGAACTCGGAAAAATGGAAGGCCATAGAGGAAGGACACCTACGTATTCCGCAAGAGGACTCGAGATATGCTGCTACGAAGCAAGGCGTCTGGTTTCTGCTATTTAAGGACTGAGGAAGAAGAAAGAATGATGAGGCCGGCCATACTCTCCGAACGGAGAAGCGAACGCACCCATTCGAAGTCTGCCTGGCAGGTCGTCACGTCCGATGACTGCGAAAGGGCGCTTGTTGCAGCGAACAACAGCAAGAAAGCAGCATTCCTAACTCCAAGTCTGTGGTAGCGCGCACCAAGCCGTGACATTACAGCGGTTCGGAGGGGTGGTAGAGTTGTCGRCGAAGGTTCCGTGAAGGTCGGTGTCCAAGCTCGCAGGTCGACGGGTCAAGCGCGGTGCCCACAATGTATTAGTTGATAGAGTGGGTAAAGAGATGTAGCATCGAGGTCGTGCGGTTAGTGAGGATTCCAAACATAACTGCAAGGCAATGCGGGAAGTATCTGGCAAGTCGGTCATTTGGGCGCGCTCAAATTCAAACTCCTGCCGAGTGCATGCATGCACCACACTGCCAACGGCACAAAGCACCCATATTCAGTACAGGGCTGTGTGAGTTTCTCCTNCNTATCCCTAACCAGAGTAAAGTAACGTAATAATGGTTCCATTCAAATACATATTTTCGTATCGTCAATAAGATGGTCCAGTGATAAGAAGATGTATCGAAATCAAATAAGCAGCTATCAGCCACAGTCATAGGATAAAACGAATCAAAACAGTTCATGGAGCCACGCTCGAGTAAGAAGCAATGACCCGAAAAAGATCGACATGGTAAGAAGAATACACAATGATTGAACCGCACAACGGTAAGGTTCTTATAGTTCCGGAGCCCCAGTGTAGCGCGAAGGGTTCTGAGTCTGGGTAGTGATCGAGGTATTGGCTTGAGTGTAYCCAGACGTTTGCGATTGCCCGGTGAATGCGGGTGGGATATAATTAGGGTTTTGCTGACCATAGTTGTTGCCGTAGTTAGGCTGAGCATTGTAGGCAGGTTGACCGTTATTGGGGCCAGGACTATACGACAACGGGGCAGAGCTGTTGGGGAAGGTCGAAGGGTCTGAGGGATCCTAGAWAACAAACCGAATTGAGAAGAMACTCGGCAACTGAATGAGAAAAACTTACGTAGGGCTTGGGAGTTGGGACTGCGGCATAGGTGCTGGTTCCGTCCCCATAGCTGCTCATAGGAGGAGGCGAGGAGGGTTCATTATACGGTGCGGCGGCATAAGCGGCCGAGGCTGGCACCTGCCTCGCCTTCCTGCGTCGCAAAAAGAAGAAAACTCCAAGGCCAACGAGTGCGAGGAAGACTATGCCACCAACGACACCACCGGCGATAGCACCGGCATTGCTCCCCCCGCTAGATGAGGATTGGGGTGCCCCGGTTCCGGAAACTCCTCCTGTAATTCCAGGCGACGTCGTCGAGGCTGCTGTGGGGATCAAAGTGGATTCTGCTCCACCAGCATTTTGAGCGCGGGTGACATTGAAAGTATCATCGATCTATGGTACGTCAATATTGGTCCCGGTAAAAAGCCAATGCAACGCACCGAGACGTCCAAATAAGCCCAATTCGGAACAGCGATGCTGGCTGGGATGGGTTGGGGGTATCTAGACCATCATGAGCTCGTGAAAGGTCCATTGAACGATCGCACATACATTGTGAGATAGGCCGTCGARCAATTYGTGGAATACTGGGACCACCTGAGCAAACGTGAGCGTCCATGAAACAGAGYCAAGCCCGAGCTCCCCTCACCGAATGAAGTTCCTCTCCTGACAAGCWGCGCAAGCGCTCAGCATCGAGTAGTACACCGAGCTGCATCGACAAGCATTCGCGTTAGCTACGGCTGGACCCCGATAGATGAACCCCTCCTCGAGAGGAGTAAGCGTGAAGTCTAACAAGCGGTCTGAGCGGAAATCATCAACAAAATGAAGGTCGAAAAAGATTAACCTCCTCCAACACAAACTCCTGCCAAGGCTGAGCCAACGACACAAGGACTCTGGTTTTTGGAATTGAAGGTCTGCGAGCACGCAGTATGTCAGAATTCCAAGCAAAAGGAACGAGGCGTGAGTTGAAAACGCACCCATTGCGCCGTGGAGCAGGTCGCCATCCCCAAGTTGGCCATGGTGGTCGGAGGTGAAGGTCCTTGGTGACGAGAGTCACAGTTCAGGGCACAAAGATTGAATCGAATGGGCGCCACTTTCCCACCTGCCCAGCACGGCCCAAACACGGTCTGCACCCTGGCACCCATTCATACGGATCTAACCTTTTTTGGACTTCGCCATCAAGCGCCGGGGCAATGCAGCCCCTGGATCCGGTGGGTGACGGTGATAAGCTTTGACTCAGCGCCCGAAAATCAGTCCAACCCACAAACCACCCATAATTATAATGCATTGAACTCGATAACCGTTACATATCAACCCAACAAGACTCACGAGAGCAAATCGTCAATCAGAGGATGAGAAAGTAAGTAAGCGCCCTACTCAAAAGTCCAGAACGAGAAATACTTCCGACACCGGGAATTCTCACTCTGGGTCGAAACATCTGAATAAGCAGACAGGACACTCCGTCAAGTCTGTGCAGGAGCAGAGGGCACAAGTCTCCGCCTCCGGTGTTTGAGCCAAAACGCGCCACCGCCAACGATCAGAGCAGCTCCAAGCAGAGAACCTACAACTGCACCGCCAACTGTGTTCGCATGACCGATGTCTGTCACTGATTCTTCCGATTCCGCAGATTCCGCGGACTCAGAAGCTGCTGCCGCTTCTGCTGCTGTGGAGGTAGGCAGTGAGCTGGTGATAGAAGAGTCTGAAGTGCCGGTCGATGAAGGGATGACCGTCGATTCCGTCGCGTCTAAAGGGGCCAACTTAGCCCCAACTACTCGCAAAATCAAAGATAACCTGGACTCGCTTACTTGTGTTATTCCTCGCAAGGAACTGATCAAACTGATCATTCGTCTGTGTAGCGCTATGAGTACATAGGGCAACAAATATTTTTTGAGCTATTCCCACCTTGACGTCGTAAAAAGCCCAAGCAGGAACCCGCAAACCAGGAGGGAGAGGCTCCGGGTATCTGTGCAGGTTCCATTTCAGGAAAGGGAAATGAATTTCTCTAAACCGAGCTTACCGTTCCAGTGTCACATTAGGACAATTCGTTGCCCATTCGCTCCATCTGCAGTATATTTGGCAAACAAAGTCAGCGGGTACCGTAGATGCGAAAACGGATGTGCACGCACCGCATAGTAGTTCGTCCTTGACACAAGCCACAAGCCGTCATTAAAGAATATGTGACGGAGTTGCACAGGCATGAATTCGCGGTGGCAACCGTAGTCGGTCCTTGATAGTGCTGTCCTTCTGACAGTGGTAAAACTTCGAATGCTGGAGGAATCGCGTGAAGATGAGCTCGAATCACGCGTCTGGAATGGGAGAATGCTCACTTCCAGCATTGCATGGTGCAATGAGGGCCGACGCCACTTCACAGGGGGTGCTGCCCTGAGAATTCGTGGTCTTTCACCAGGATAAGTCGATTGGGGTGGAAGATTGTAGCGAATATCACTCACCCATTGATAGTAAGGAAGACACACAGCTTCAGATTTCTGAGCAAGCGTGATCGGAATCTGATAGAGAGAGGTGGAAACAAGTAGGGACAGGACGGCGAACATGGTGGCAGGCCAAACAAGGGACGAAGAAGGTTGAGTACTCTTGGATCGACATTCTTGTATTTAAAGACGGACCAAATGTCGAGGCGTGAGGAAAGTACCCGGATGAACCTCTCACTGCGTGCCAGCGGGACTTTGGAGTGAGATAGTTCGGCGCAGATGTCGACCGTCTGGGTACCTTCTTTCCAGGAAGTCTGCGGGTGTGGCCTTTAGAACCGACCCACGAATGCCAACATGGCAGATTTGGCCAGCCAAATTCCTGATACAATCATCCCGGAGCAGGAAATATGTCAAAATCTAGGAAGCAGTCAGTACAGGAACAATCCAGTTAGAATAAGCGGACCTTGTCCTGCGATGTAACGCCGTTGACAGAGACGCGCGATGAGAACGTATCCGCCACGGAAACGCCAAACATGAAAATTAAAATTCGGGGTTAAAAGGGCTGGGATCAGAAGTGATTGTCGGTAATAGGGCCGTCAATTGGAAAATATAATACACTGTTCTGTTGATTCGATCCTACTCTTTACTCGCCAAAGACAGCACGCATAAAAATCCTCTTGTGCAGCTTGGATCCAGCCTCATCAATGGACTGTATCTCCTCTTCCGTAAGATCAGGAACTTTCTCGGTATCGAGGAATTCTTCAATTCGGCTCTGCTTCGAAGTCGTCCTGAGAAAGGAACGGTGAGCTTTAGGGAAACTACTGCATGAGGAAACGAGAACTCGCGCGTACGTGATCACGATGGCACCCTTCTGGAGTATCCACTTGCTCAACACTTGACCCGCCGAAACAGGTGCACCTCGAGTCTTCTCGAGTCGCTCCCTGACCGTCGAAAGAACTGGATCAATTGGACCACCAGGGACACGAGCAACTGGGGTTTGGCCTCCATAAGAAGCGGTTAAAATTCCGTGCTTCTTGCCTAAATCCACGATGGGCTGGGCTGCTTTCCACACGTAGGGGTGCAACTCGATCTGATGAACGGGAGGTGAGTCTTGATTATCGAGCACCACGGGATGCTTACCTGGTTGACGGCGGGAATGACTTTGGCGGTTTCCAACACAGTTTGGAGGTCCTCGACACGGAAATTGGATACGCCAATGGATTTAGCTAGTCCTTCAGCCTTCACTTCCTCCAATTGCTTCCAGAGATCCTGGAGCTTTCCCTCCTTGTTGGCGGGGGAGGGGCTATGGATCAAGAACAAATCGACGTAGTCCAACCCGAGCTTCGTCAGAGACTCTTTGAGCAATGCCTTGACATTGATCACCTGGCCCTCAGAGGCAGGCCTGAGCTTGGTGGTAACGAAGAGTTCAGAGCGGGGTTTCCCAGATGCCTTGATACCAGCACCGAGAGACTCTTCGTTCTCGTAGACTTGGGCGCCGTCGAGATGGGTTATACCGGTCTCGATGGCCAGGCGAACGAGCTCTTCAGCGTCTGCTTTATACAATGCTGTCCCCGTGCCAAAGCCCAACCAGGGAACTACGTGCCCGTCGTTGAGAGTGACCGTCTTGGGGGGAGCCATTACTTGGTGGGGAAGAATATGGAGGAACGCAGGTCTGGCGAGGGTCAAGTTAGATAAAGCCGTGGTTCGGAAGATCGACCGGACAAGTGGCCTCATGAGCAGCAAGATTCGCGTGCTTTTGCAAGAGCCCATTGGCCATTTCTCATACAAATTGTGATGACAACCTCAACTGTGCTGCATAAGCCTATGATGCAATGCTTCGTCCAACCAGAAGGGCACCGGTCAGCTTTTCCACGCACCTAGTACTGACCGGCCCTAAACTCACTATTTTCAAAACTATTCGTCACCTTGTTGTCCTTCATCTTTTAACAACTACCCAGGTACTGCTATACCACATGTTAGACTGCGTATTCCTACTGCAGTCCTTCATCGAACGTACCTCAGATCGATTGTTGCACCCTTTGGCCGTCCTCCCTGCATGGGTGGTTGGTTCGGTCACCTGGTGTATCGACAAATTTCAACCATCTTTTCGCCCCACATGCTACTGCAATAAAGAAGTGATTTGATACCACAGACCAGAAATAACAATAATATGTCCGAAAATGAACGACCGTGGTACACTAATTGGGTATCTCTACTGGTATTGTTGCTGCCCCATAAGGGGGCTGGTAGTCCGTGCATGACCCTGTCTGGAAAACTGGCTGGTACGCAGGGATTCTGAACTCTCAAGCAGCTTATCCTGTCAAGCAGTGAGGTGCTGCTCCACGGTTATACTCATGACAAGACTCACCTGCGATTCATGATCAGCGACAAGCGAAATATTGTTATTGCTAGGAGTGTTCGAGCGCGATAGAGATCGAATTGGGTGAGGGCTGAAAGGACGGGGGGNTCACTGCTCTTGAATGGGATTCACCCATTTCTTTGAGGTACGCTGCAGAGGGTGCCATCCTTGCGTTCTTTCGACGCCTCCTCAAGAAAAAGATCATGGCTGCGATGATCAGTAGGAGCAACAGGAAGCCTCCTACAGCTCCGCCAATTATAGCACCCAAATTTAGTTTCTTGGCCGCGCCAGAACTCGAAGCGTCAGCTATGTCTGTTGGACTTGATATTGGTTCCCCTGTAAGAGATGTTCTGCTTTCGAATAGTGTAGAGTTGCTACTGTCAACAGTGCGGGACACATTCGTCGGTGAACCAAGGACTGTGAAGAGATCTGTAGGCGATGTCGACGTTTGCTGGGGGTCGGTTCTGGTAACGTCGGTATTTAGTGTGGTTGAAGGAGTGTCTGGTGATGGCGATGGTGACGTTCCGGTGCTCTGACCGGGAGAGGTGGGGGGTTCACCTGTAGGGACTGTTGTGGGTGCTGGATACGATGTCGAAATCGCTGGATCGAATCTGTCTTGCGCCTACTCAACGTTAATCAACAGAAACAACGGTGTTTATTCAACGACTTTGGACTCACGACGATACGGCTAACTTCGCTAATGGCCCATCCGGGAATGGCAGTCGTGATCTGTGGATCCAGGGGGATATCTCCGTAGCTGAAAATTCACTGTCAGAGATGATGCTCAGGAAGCAAAATTGACATCTCATACCTAGTTGGGAAGGTTCGAGTACATTGGGCGGTCCACTCGGACCAGCTTTATACCGTGACCCATAGCATGTCAGTCCTCCAGCGGCATAGCGAGTGCCTGAGACGGTTCACCTGTATGGACGGCTTTGTTCGCAATGTGCGCAAGCGGAAACCAGGGCGTAGTAGATCCCTGAGCAGGTGCAGGAATTCTGGTTCTGTGGGGTCGGGGGTAGCTGCAGAGGATTGTTTTCAGGTACCGCTGAATATAGGAATACAAATTAGCATGTAGTTAGGATCTCTGATTGAATGACTGACTTAGAGAGCATCCAGCCTTAATCCTATAGGCCACTTGGCAAGGGGTTTGTCCCAGGGAATTGCTTGCCTAACTTTCTTCAGCAGAGCACTTGGTATACCTGAGAGGAATGCCAGCGCTCACCCATTCGTATCCAGGTCGACAGTTCTGGGAGAGAACAAAAGAGAGAAACTGGGAGAGGGATAGTAGCACGCACAACGCCCTTCGCGACATGGCGCGAGCGAAGGGGCAGGTCAGGAAGGAGGCATGAATATACGCCCGCGTTGCCCAAGGTGCTTTAGATAAAATGATGCGTGTGATGGAGAAGGATCAGGGGCGTGATGTCTGGTGGTGTTATGTATTGATGTTGCGAGGTTTCATGAAACCCCATCCATCGTGTTCAACGGAAATTGCAACTTGGTCAGTTGCCATTCATTTCCTCATCCTGCACCAGGTGATGGTTACGCGCAGCAGCAGAGACACATCAGGGAAGCCTTCGAGGAGCCAGAACCACTCCGCTAGAGGCCTTGTTGGTATGTTAACCAAGGCATGAAGAATTGACAGTTGGCATCGACTCAATAGGCCATATGTGCGATGTGCGCCGAAATACCCGTTCGGGGTCCGATGTTGTTGCTAGTTGCGTAAGCTTGCGTCTAGGGAGGGATGAACGTGGGAGCTTTGCCTTGGGTCGAGCTCGCAGCGCGTGGAGTGAGGAAAGGTCTCATAGCAGTCCGCTGAGCGATAGGCTGCGAGAGGTGGCTCCACAAGAGTGACGGTTACAAGGGAGCTCTATTCTAGGCGGGCGCTAAGGAAACGCGGGTGTTGCCGATGGCATCAGATTCGGCCCCAAATGGCAGCTGTGAGAATTGATTTGTAAGACTGTATAGTTTTGCAGCCACAGGCTCCCTGTCGGCAGGGTTGTGTTCACCAAAATCGAGCTCGTCGTCAAGATTCGCAATGGCCCCTTCCACTACGTATGTTCGACGGTTATTTGGCATGTTGACAGTGACTGAAAGACGATCTCCCTCTTTACAGCGTCCCGAGTGCTTCGGTCAGTCGAAAGAACGAAATTTTGGATGGACTTGTATCTCATGTTGGAATATTTGGTTAGGCGATCGAGGTCCCGGAGACTCTCCTCAAGAAACGCAAGCAAAACGAAAAGGCTCGGGAGGAGCGTCTTGCTGCAGCTTCAGCTGCCCGCAAAGTGAGTATCTGGGCGATTTCGTTTGAATGATGCATACGATCTTTTCGATTGAGTGGCTAGTTCATCGATGCTGCCTTTCAAATATACCATCTTTCGGGACTGACTCTTCACTTTTTACTTTCTTTTTTCCCCCCNGATTATTGAAATATTCTGTGGAACTCTTATCTAACACCTATGTTAGGCTGCTAAGGCCAAGCGAAAGGTCATCTTCAAGCGCGCGGAGGCCTATGTGAAGGAGTATCTCAACAAGGAGAAGGATGAGATCCGATTGAAGCGTGCTGCACGGTCATCCGGCGACTTCTACGTCCCCGCCGACCCCAAGGTCTACTTTGTCATTCGAATTCGCGGGTGCGTCTGTCATGCTCTTTGGGACAAGTCTCTATGTCCTTATATCATTTTAGTATCAACGAAATCGCACCCAAACCCCGAAAAATCTTGCAGCTCCTCCGCCTCCTCCAAATCAACAACGGTGTCTTCGTCAAGGCTACCAGGGCTACCCAGCAAATGCTCCGACTCGTTGAGCCCTACATCACCTACGGGTAAGTGGGTTGGTGGCTATTTTCGGGACCACCTGTCAATGACACTTTCTGTAGCGAGCCCAACCTCAAGACTGTTCGTGAATTGATCTACAAGCGCGGATACGGCAAGGTCAGCAAGCAGCGCATCCCCCTCACCAACAACCAAGTCATTGAGGAGAACCTCGGCAAGTACGACATCCTCTGCGTTGAGGATCTGGTCCACGAGATCATCACCGCCGGCCCCAACTTCAAGCAGGTGAGTATCCTATGGCTGGTATCGCGTATATGTAAATTTAACGATTGGCAAAGGCGTCCAACTTCCTGTGGCCCTTCAAGCTCTCCAACCCCACCGGTGGCTGGAGGACACGCAAGTTCAAGCACTTCGTCCAGGGTGGTGACTTTGGTGACCGGGAGTCGAACATCAACAAGCTCGTCCGACAGATGAATTGAGCTCCTTGCGTTCGGTTTTTTCTGTGATCGTCGTCGTTGTGGATAGGTGTTGGAGATGGACGGGGCGTCCTCTAAAACCTCTACGTAGTACTATGATGCATTCCCGCCCTTATGTTCTAGCTATGACTATGCACTGTATTGCAGCCCTCCCAAATTCTACACCTCTGGGGCCAATCGCATCGGAACTTTCGTTATCAGCTTACGGGAGTGGCGCCGTTTCTGGCCCCTGGTCGGTTGGCGTGATCTTCCAAAATTGTACATTTTTCCCTGTCGCCACCGCACCCCCGTACTTAACCGCTATACATAGAATACTTACTCCGGACTCTCCCTCTTCGTTATCTCCCAACACCATGAGTCGCAACGGTCACCCCATTCAACGCATGCTCACCGCCAATGCCCAATGGGCAGAGGACGTTCAGAAGGCAGAGCCTTCGTTCTTCGAGCAGTCGGCCAAGGGCCAAGCTCCCCATGTATGTCGAAAAATTGCCTGCGAGGTCTGGCTCCACTGATCAGCTCCCGATAGACCCTTTGGATAGGCTGCGCCGACTCTCGAGTCCCCGACTCAATTATTACAGGATCCAAGCCAGGAGAGATTTTCGTACACCGAAACATTGCAAAGTGAGTACCACGTTATTGCTTGGCTTGTGGCAGCGCAGCCAAGGCTGACCGTTTTCGTCCGTCACCCAGTCAACTTAAATTGGACGACTACAATGCTCTGTCTGTCTTGCGATATGCGGTGGATTACCTCGGAGTTGAACACGGTGCATTATTTCTTCTCTTCTCATGACGATCCTATTCCAACCTATGCTCTGCCATGCTGCCACCTCGTGTGGCGCATGATATTCGCTTTTTTNCTTCCCTTTTTTACAGTCGTCATCGTTGGGCACACGGAGTGCGGAGGTGCAGCCGCCTGCCTGGGGGCATCGCAGAACCCCAGCCTTGACTTGAAGAACGCCATCGCAACGGTTCCTTCCCTACCAGCCGACTCGTCTCTCAACCGGTGGCTCGAGCCGCTTACCCGGCTTGCTGCATCGCTCGGACTCTCTAGCACCCCGCACCAAGAAGCGCTCCCCGTTGTCGTCGAGGAGAATGTCAAGATGCAAGTCGACATGCTGGCGAAGACGGTTACCATTAACGACGCCTGGACCAAGGGCACGCCAAAGGGACAGCAAGTTTGGATTCATGGATGGGTCTATGACATTGCCACCGGAAAGTTGAAGGATTTGAATGTTTCTCGAGGACCCCCGGGAGCTAAGCCTCTCAGCGAGGGGCCTTTGAGCGAGGAGCCTGCTGAGATGTAGAGTTTGTTCGATAGTCTGTACACAAAGTTCGTGATGGACTCGGGCTCCCACATGTTTTCGTAGAAGCAGCGTAGTGTTGTAAACAGCGTGTTCGGTGACATCAATTATTTCAATTGTCCATTTCCAGCCTCATGCGAGTTCGACTTCTCCACTCTCCACCGACTGTCTAGTGCCCTCCAGAAACTGGGGCCACTTTTGTCAAGTCGTCCACCACCCCCATGGCGACGTCGACGGTAAATCCGAACAAAGATGGCTTGTTGGTCCAGATAGCTTCGTACAATACCAACCTACAAGGAATCCTCGGACTTCCACAGGACCTGGTCGACTGGCTCTCGCCCACCCTCCAGGTATCAAAGTTCCTCTCGGGAGGGGCGAGAGCGCCTGATATCGTCGCGGTTGGGTTCCAAGAGCTTCTCCCGCTTCACCTCGGACGTGCGTAGTTTTTCTCTGTGCCGTACGACTCCGAGTCCTGACCCCCCACCGTGTATATCCGCTGTTAATCGTGCCGCACGCACACACTCCACTCCACTTGTCCATGTCCAGTCGCTGGCCTGTCCAAAGCCATTCTAGACAACCGGAATGCCCTCATCCTCTCGCAAATTGAGGCTCATGCACCTAACAAGGAGAAGTACTCGCTCGTGGCCAAGATAGCCAACGTTGGGATCGCGTTGTTGGTCTATGCACGCGATGATGGTGTTGCGCGCAGGGTGGCGGACGTGCAGACTGCGTGGACGGGGTGCGGGCCTGGGTATATGGGGAACAAGGGTGCCGTTGGGATACGGTTCCGCGTCGCAGAGGATGCCGCACCGGAGGGCGGGGAGACGTTCACGTACGTTGGCCTTTTTCGAGTGTACCCCTGTCTTTGGAGGTTGACGCGCTTGTGTTTTTTTTTTTTTTGCAGATTCGTGAACTGCCATTTGACGCCGCATAATCATAAAGTCAAGCAGAGGCTGAATGATTATAAGCATATTGTGTCAACGTTGCTGTTCCCTCCTTCGTCGGGCTCCGAGTCAAAGGCACCCAGCACGCTCTATGATACCTCTCATCTGTTTGTGTTTGGGGATATGAACTTTCGCGTCGNATTTGCCGCGTCGCACCCTCTTTCTGCGCTGGTCAAGACTTCCAGTTCTCTGAAGCTATCTCTTCGGGCAGCTCGAGAGAGGAGCTGAAGGATGTTCGACCAGCTGACGAACGAGAAGAACAAGGGGAATGTGTTTGTTGGGTTGCATGAGGGAGAGTTTTGGAAGTTCAAGTGCAGTTATAAGTACAAGGTCGGAGAAGTGGATCAGTATAGGTCGGTTCTCATATTCCCTCCTTTAATGTGATTAACTGACTGATCGAGCGATTTCAGCGTACGACGGATACCGTCTTGGACAGACAGGATTCTTTACGCGACATATAAAGACACTCCTAATCAATCGGCGGTCAAGAACTTGCTCTATACCAGCATTCCGTCTTATACTACTTCAGATCATGTACGTGATTTACTCTCCTTCATTTTATTCGAGGTCCTGAACCAAGTTCTGCAGAAACCTATCATCACTCTTCTTCTCTTACCGCCTCCAGACACAACTTCTTCCAAGATAATCCCCAAGCTCACTCTCCCATCGTCATACCACCCAGTTCCTGACCCCAATGCCGGCGTGAAGCGGTGGACGGGTCGCGTGTTGGACCGCCTCATTGGGGTCATCTGGTGGGTATTTACGCTCTTGGGAGCAGGGTCAGGACTTTTTGGCTTTGTCAATTTCTTTGTGGGCCTTTGTGCTTTCACTTGGTGGAAAGGAAGGCCACTTAATGCTACAAACAATGTTTGAGTAGTGGTATTCTATTTGTACATTATACATTCCAGTATTGCTTTGGCACCTGTTGTATGTATGATATTGGGTGTCGCGTACGGGGAGGACTATACAATGGTGTTAGGTCGTTGGGGGTATGTATTGAGGTCCGGGTGGAGGTGGGTATGGATATGGAACCGTATATGGAGGAGGTGGAGGCGGCGGGGGNCGGATGGCAAGGGCAGCTGCCATAGTACGCAAGCTCCCCTTCCAACCTCGCAACATAAGCCCGCGCCCGGGCCAACTCCGCTTGAAGCGCATGGGGATCGTTGACAGCATTAGGGACCTGCAATTGATGTGGCTGTAGATGGCCATGTCGGAAGTGGCGCAAGCGCTCCGCAGTRGTGATGATCACTCCGTGCAGTGTCTCTGGCCCCCAGGGTTTGTTCGCTTCTATACCAAGTTCTTGGAAGAGGTTTGTCCACTGGGTAGAGAAGGTGAAGTATCCCGAGGAGTGCTTGTGGATGCCCATCTTTTCGATAGCTTCCTGGGTTGCGAAAACAGAGGTTTCGAGCTCTTGGCGCAGCTGGTCGCGTTCCCGACGCAAAGCGTCGATGGTGGGTTGAAGGTCTTGGTTGCGCTGTCTCTCGACGGCAGCAGAGTCTTTGACGCGTTGCAATTCGTCTGAAAGGGTTTTCATTTCGTGGAGATGACGCGCACTGGCTTCGGCTTGTTGATTTTTGCAATCCTGGAGCGCCTTTGACACCGACTCGTGAAGAGCCGAAAGTTCCTTTATGGTCGCGTCTTTTTCCCGCCCTGCGATGGCCTTTTCATGTTCGATTAGGTCGAGGATTTGATTAGCAGCTTTCTGGACGATTACGCTTCCTGGATCGATATATGAAACTGGGGCAGGGACAGATGGCGGACCCGGAGCAGAGGCCGCCATTGTGGCGGACGAGGGAACTGCTCGGAGATGAAAGAGAACCCCATGGACTCATTATATACATCAGTCGTTACCATGTCCGCACGGTCTCTGAGCCACTCGATATTTGTTTGTTTGTCCCCTCGGATACAAACATTAAATGGCACAGCCCATGCTGTCTGGAGTGCGGAACAGTCATTGGGGTCATCTGGTGTTCACGCTTTTGGGAGCAGGGTCAGGACTTTGTCAATTTCTTTGTGGGCCTTTGTGCTTTCACTTGATGGAAAGGAAGGCCACTTAATGCTACAAACAATGTTTGAGTGGTGCTATTCTACGTGTACATTATACATTTACATTCCAGTATTCCTTTGGCACCTGTTGTATGTATGATAGTGGGTGTCGCGTACGGGGAGGATTATACAATGGTGATTAGATCGTTGGGGGTGGGTATGGAGGTCTGGGTGGAGGTGGGTATGGATATGGAACCGTATATGGAGGAGGAGGTGGCGGCGGCGGCGGATGGCAAGGGCAATTGATATAGCACGCAAGCTCCCCTTCCAACCTCGCAACATAAGCCCGCGCCCGAGCCAACTCTGCTTGAAGCGCATGGGGATCGTTGACATCATTATGGACCTGCAATTGATGCGGTTGTAGATGGGCGCGTCGGAAGTGGCGCAAACGCTCTGCAGTGGTGGTGATCACTGCGTGCAGTTTCTCTGGCCTCCAGGGTTTGTTCGCTTCTATGCCGAGTTCTTTGAAGAGGTCTGCCCACTGGGTAGAGAAGGTGAAGTATCCCGAGGAGTGCTTGTGGATGCCCATCTTTTCGATAGCTTCCTGGGTTGCGAAAATAGAGGTGTCGAGCTCTTGGCGTAGCTGGTCGCGTTCCCGACGCAAAGCGTCGATGGTGGATTGAAGGTCTTGGTTGCGCTGTCTCTCGACGGCAGCAGAGTCTTTGATGTGTTGTAATTCGTCGGAAAGGGTTTTCATTTCATGCATATGACGCGCATTGGCTTCGGCCTGTTGATTTTTNGCAGTCCTGGAGCGCCTTTGACGTCGACTCCTGAAGAGCCGAGAGGTCCTTTATAGTCGCGTCTTTTTCCTGCAGTGCGATGGCTTTTTCATGCTCGATTAGGTCCATTATTTGGTTGGCAGCTTTCTGAACTGATATGCTTCCTGGACCGATATATGAAACTGGGGGAGGGATGGATGGCAGGCCCGGGGCAGAGGCCGCCATTGTGGCGGACGAGGGGACTGCTCGGACATGACAGAGAGCGCCATGAACTCATTATATACATCAGTCGTTACCATGTCCGGTGTCACGGTCTCTAACCAGTGCACTCAACATTTGTTTGTTTGTCCCCCCGACCCGATCCAAACATTCAAACGGCACAGCCCCATGCTGTCTGGAGCACGGAACAGTCATCATTGTCTTCCTTTCTGTGTTCCAACGATTTAGCATGGCTGCCCTCGCGTCGTGAGTACACTCCTGCAGGCCACAAATTTACCATCCTCATGTCCTGTACAGACTACTGCCCAAGCCCGTCAACGCCTCAGTGGCCTCGGACGATGAAGACGATGTTCAAATCACACGGCCAGAAGCGACAACCTCCCAGAGTGTCATCATAAGAACGGTCGTCCCACCATACGGCCAGCGGAAAGGATGGAAGCCATCGAGTCAGGAGGATTTTGGTGAGTGCTCAGCCTCTAGGTACTTGGAAACTGAGGGCCTGATTTTTGCCAGGCGACGGTGGTGCTTATCCTGAATGTCACATTGCCCAATATCCTCTCGGCCTTGGAAAGAAGAAGACTGCAGCCGGAAACACACTAGCCCTCCAGGTCGACAGCGAAGGCAACGTTCGATACGACGCTATCGCTCACCAAGGACAAAGAGACGGAAAGCTCGTTCAATCCCAATTCAAGGATCTAGTTCCACTTGCTTACCGAAAAGACCTCGATGACCAAGGCAAGTCCATGGAACGGCCCTCGGAGGAAGAAGTTCAGGCAACGGCGGACAAGACAAAGGCTGCTCTCGAAAAACTTGTGAACGGCAAAATTAAGGCCGCTCAGCCCAAGAACGTGCCCGATGCTCATGGCAATACCTCCTTCATTCGGTATACGCCCGGCCAGCAAGCTGGGTCTGCAGGTCTGAAGCAACGCATTATCAAAATGACCGAAGTCGTGGAAGACCCGCTAGAGCCTCCTCGCTTCAAACACAAGAAGATTCCTCGTGGTCCCCCNGAGTCCGCCACCCCCGATTCTTCGTAGCCCTCCACGGAAGGCGACCGCTGCAGAACAGAAGGAATGGATGATCCCGCCTTGCATTTCGAACTGGAAAAACAACAAGGGTTTCACTATTCCTCTTGATAAGCGTCTGGCCGCCGACGGTCGGGGTCTTCAGGACGTGAGTACCTTCATTCCCCTCTGTATCCAACAAAGATGCTAACGGCTTCCTCGACAGGTCTATATTAATGACCACTTCGCCAAATTCTCGGAAGCTTTGTTCGTTGCTGATAGACACGCTCGCGAGGAAGTCCGGCAACGAGCCCTCATGCAGCAAAAGTTGGCGCAGAAGGAGAAGGAAGCCAAGGAAGAGAACCTTCGTATGCTTGCCCAGCGTGCTCGCGAGGAACGCAGTGGTATTGCTCCCAAAGCAGCTGCACAAGCCCAGGCCGGATTCAAATCATCTATGGCTGCCTACGGCAGTGATAGCGAGAGCGGTGGTGAGTCGGAATCCGAGAAGGAAGCAAGCGAGGACGAGGAGGACGAAGAGGCGCGCAAAATCCGAGACGATATGCGGGCGGAGAAGCGAAGAGAGCGGGAGCGGGAAATGCGGATGAACAATATGGGTACGGAGCAGCGAGCGAAGATGTTGGCTCGACAGCAAAATAGGGATATCTCGGAGAAGATTGCCCTCGGTTTGGCCAAACCCTCAACGTCCAAGGAGTCTATGCTGGATTCAAGGCTGTTCAACCAGGAATCGCTCTCGAATACGTTTGCCGACGAAGATTCTTACAACCTTTACGATAAGCCCCTGTTCCACGGATCGACTGCTGCTGCTGCCATTTACAAGGCACGCGGCAATATGGCTGAGGGCGATGAGAGTGCCTATGGAGGTGGAACGGAGGAGGGTATTAGCAAGGCTATGGATAATGACCGGTTCGCACTGGGCAGGCCCAAGGTTGGCTTCGAGGGAGCAGATATCCAAGAAGTCAGGGAGGGCCCTGTGCAATTCGAAAAAGACACTGGAGACGTGTTCGGTGTCAACCAATTCTTGGATGAAGCGAAGACAGGAAAGAAGAGAGGTCTTGATACTGGAGCGTGAGTGTCTGTTATTCTGTTTTAACGCGGGCTAATGGTTTATTTTTCAGTGGTTCGGGGTCGAGAAAGCGGCAGCAGCTTGAGCGGGACGATTAAGCTGTGGGCTTCGTGTCTGTATCGTTGATGTGTTGTTGATAATTGTCCCTTACCCTAGTATGCACGTGTAACTATATTGTCCTTCTTACTGGTTGCCATATATACAAGCCGAATAATTGGCATTGACAAGCACATAGCGGGCACTGTTTGTGTTGCAGTGCATGGAGAATGGTTTCCGTTACGGTATGCCGACAGGGGTGCTGTGAAAATCGTCCGACAGGGGGGGGAGCTCAGGCGAAAGCTGTGCTTCCCGTGAAAACAAACAGCATTTGGGACGAATTAGGCGCCCACCGTCCTATACTTAAAAGGGTACGACACGCAAAAACGTGTCTTTCGTCTTCTCTTCGATTCCCATCATGGCCCCCTATACTCCGAACAGGGCTCCCTATGTAGGCTCTCGTCGCAAACTCGTCCTTGCTTTCGACGTTGGGACGACGTTCAGTGGCGTCTCTTACAGGTGAGAGCCCCTGCTTTGTGATAAACATCGTAGTATTGCGTGGCTCACTGGTTGGTGTCGATAACAGTATTCTGGATCCTGGGCAATCTCCAGAGATCAAAGGTGTAACCAAGTACGTAGAATCTCTGCTGAGTGTCGGCGCTCGAGCCCTTGGAAGCTCATGCGCTCTCGTAGGTTCCCCGCACACGAACAGATCAGCGGTGCCTCGAAGATTCCAACCATCATCTACTATGACCGCGCTGGGAATGTGTGCGCTGTGGGTGCTGAAGCGCTGACTGAAGGCATCTTCGAGACTGCGGAAGAGGARGAATGGGTCAAGGCTGAGTGGTCAGTATCCAAAAAGCGCAGCTTCAGGGTTCTCCGTTTCCTGACTCGAACGGTGTCAATAGGTTCAAGATGCATATTCGGCCCAAGAACGAATCGTCAGGGCATATCACTTCGCGTATCCCCCCTCTCCCGAAGAATAAGACCGTCGTCCAGGTCCTGGCCGACTTCCTYGTATACCTGTACAAGTGCGCCAAGAACTATATCCAGGAGACACATGCGAATGGAAAGGATCTATGGGATTCTGTTGAGAAGGAGATTGACTTTGTGATTTCGCATCCTAATGGATGGGAGGGGTGGCAGCAGACGCAGATGCGTGAGGCTGTTGTGCTGGCAGGGTTTATACCCGATACGTCCGAGGGACATGCGCGAGTGTCGTTCGTGACTGAGGGTGAGGCCAGTCTTCATTTCTCGATCAGGAATGGGTTGCCTACTGGTGCTATGGAGGTGAGTTGCKTTGTGTTTGCCGGGTATTTTCGCTTGCTGAGYGTTTGGGCCTTTAGAAAGGCGATGGTGTCGTCATCGTTGATGCTGGAGGAGGAACAATCGATATCAGCACATACAGTCGACAGATTCAGAACATCAAGAACGGAGAGAACTTTGAAGAAATTGCTGCCCCTCAATGTAGGTCTTCCAGTGTKTMTATTTGTCTTGTCGACAGCTGTTCATTTGCTCGTCAGGTCACTTCTACGGCTCCGTTTTCGTCAGTATTCATGCTCGTCTGGCYCTGCAGGGTATGTTCACAGTGCAGATAACGGAGAAACATTGCTAACTATGKATG
The DNA here is from genome assembly GCA_027579435.1 of Candolleomyces eurysporus. Lineage (NCBI taxonomy): Eukaryota > Fungi > Basidiomycota > Agaricomycetes > Agaricales > Psathyrellaceae > Candolleomyces > Candolleomyces eurysporus. Next base: position 49,023 of record JANBPK010000708.1, on the reverse strand, counting down.
AYTTCTTTCAGAGATGCTGGCAGACTCGGARTACATTGATGACCTTGATCAYATTGTCCGCTGCTTCGACAAGACGACAAAGATTCGGTTCAGCGATGACAAGCAAGCGCAGTACATCAAGTTTGGTTCTACAAGGGATAACGATGCTAGYGTYGGGATTCGTTTCGGCCAGTTGAAGCTTTCGGGGTGAGTCGTATTTTTGTCTTGCTGGCAGACCTTTCAGCTGATAACTTGACAMAGCGAACAAGTTGCCACCTATTTTGAGCCATCAATTAAGTGTATTATCGACGCTATCAAGGACCAGACGAAGACTGCTCACAAATCTATCTCGGTATGTCTCTTCTCCGCAGTTGTTCAGMCAAAGGCTGAGARCGATCTTCCCACGTACAGCACGTTGTCCTTGTTGGAGGGTTTGCTTCCAGCGATTGGCTCTTCACCCAGGTGCAGACACGTCTGGCACCGTATGGGCTGAATGTGATACGTCCCGAGATCTATGTGTACGTGCTCTCTGTCAGCTTGTCTCAGGAAAGCTCGTTGACATTTCAATCGCAGGAACAAGGCAGTGTCGGACGGTGCAATTTCCTTCCACCTCGACCATCTCGTGAAGACTCGTGTCTCAAAGATGGCTTATGGGACATTCCGCCATGTTGAGTATGACCTTACAGACCCAGAACATGTGTCGCGCAAAGGAACSTCGACGATGATGCCCTCTGGACGAGAAGTGATACCAGACTCTTTCGCTGTTATCCTTCCACGAGTATGTTGTTTTATCTAMAGTTCGTATCGGCGCAAATGCTAACGTCCGATTCCAGAACACCCAAGTTTCAGAATCAAAGGAGTACAAGAAATTCTTCTGGAAGGAAGGAGAGTCGAAATCAGAGCTCAACCTCTCCAGAGTCACCTCAGAGGTCTGGGCCTACCGAGGAAACAATGCCAACCCTCGATGGAAGAATATCGATACACGTTAGTKCTGTTTCMTTYTTGACGYTGGYCGAACCAATCTRATCCYTGYCCGTRATCCCACAGAGAACTACAAGAAGCTCTGTACCATTGAAATGGATCTTTCKCATTTGCCAATTCGACCTGTSGACAAGCTGAATGGCAAAGGTGGYGACTTCTTCTACCTCGAATACGGGTACATTCTTCAATTCAGCGCGGTTGAGCTCAAGGCACAGATGTCCTGGACTGAGGGTGTAAGYATTTCCTCCKTTAAGTGCTATGCTAGATGTGCTGACAACNTTTGAACAGGGTATTGAGAAGAGGAGCCCAGCGAAGATCATTTACGACCCAGATGACTGATTAGATACAAGGGGCTAYTCCGAACCATAGCATAAAAGACGGACTCTTCATTCATTYCTCCATGTACARYATGAACCAATACCATATGTTTSCTTTTTTTTCCCTTYTGTCGTAAATACGCACGAAAACCGCTCAGGTCTTGTCAGTTCTCGGGTCCTCGTATCGCGTCAGAGGTCAAAACAGTGATAAACACCGGATACTATTTTGGGTGTGCTAGCTGTCCGTTGTCGACGTTCCACTCCTGGCCGCATGGACGCCCAAAATGCTGAGCCTTCGCTCAAGCCCCCACCGCCTCGAATGTCGGGCATGAAAACGGTTCTACGGTATACGGGTATTCCACCGTCGTGGCTCGACAAGAGGCCCAAGCTCCCGTCCCGGAACTGGCTCATTTTTCTCTCCGTTACTTCCACTGTGATTGGCTACGGGGTATACGACCGCAGGGAGTGTAGAAGGATTCGCCAAGAGTACATTGAAAAGGTCCAACATCTTGCTGAGGAACCCCTCCATCCGCTAGACCTCCCGCGACAAGTGGTCGTGTACGGAAGCAAATGGCCCGGGGATGAAGAATACCAGCAGGCTATAAAGTACTTCCGGAAGTATGTCAAGGTATGGTGTTGCATTTGTGCTCTTATAATCCTCTATCTCTGACTAATATACTTTATGCAGCCTGTTCTTGTCGCTGCTGCGGTCGACTTTGACATGGTCAGCGGAAGGCGGTTGGGCGACCTTAGCAAGCGCGTTGCCGAGGACGTCCGCGTCCGTAGACGTCTAGAAAATGGCATAGATGAGGAACCGGAAATCAAGAAAACAGTCCCAACGTACAAGCCACCCTCAGAAAGATACCGCCGAGAACTCGAAGGTGGCATTGTGCTTGTCGGTCGGCAGACGTTCAAGGAGTATATGGCAGGGTTGAAAAACGGCTGGTCGAATGGACTGGAGAAAGTGGACCAGGAAGAGGAGCTGTCTCGTACTTTTGATGAAGACCAACACTTCGACGAGGTCGACGAAGATGCACCACCCCCTTCTGGAGCTCCTTCCTATTCCCCTGTCTTTTCCCTCTCTTCCCAGTCTCTCTCCCAACACCAGGCACCCCCATCAGTATCTGGATCCACTCCCGCTCCCCAATCCATTCCTCAGCAACCCCCCATTTTGTTCGTACCGTTTAGCAACAGAATCGGTTTCACTCAAATCCCTCTTATGATTTGGGAYTGGTTCAATCAACGGCACTGGGTACAATCCGGGTCGGAAGCTGCYTACCGTCTGGTCATGAACCAAACCAGACCGATCAATGTCCCGTCCGCAGTCTCTTCAGAGTTCGCAGAACCCTCTGATGAAGGTGGCATCTCTCAATCGGCAGCGAAACAGGACCTGGGGGATCTAGACTTYGATTTGGACAAAGAGAGGCTCTACAAGAGCTCTCTCTCCAAGATCCCTGAAGAAGCCGAAAAGTCGCGCAAAGAGTTCTACGACAAGCTCCCTGAGCGACTCGCTACTGCTCGGGCCCTTTTCCGTGGTACAAGAGAGCCTACAAAGGACGAACTCCAAAACCCCCCTCCGACCGAAGTCGAGCTCAGAGCAGAACGGATGAAAAAGGAGCTCAAGTGGCGTAACGATGTGAATGGCTGGAATCTCATTAAGCCTTCCACACCTGTTGTCTGGGATGAGCGGTTCCGTGACGCCCTTCGCGTATTCACCGATCCTTCCGAATTGTAAGTAGTATGTAGTAATTGCACATATACACCGCATCCACTTATCTTTTTGGTGTAATTCACAAGTAACATAGCAGGGATCTAATAGAGAATACACACTAGACCACTTCTCCTGACTCTCCGACCTGGTTGTCGAGCCACGCTCCAAGGTCATCCAAGAAATCATAGAAGTCGTCCGTCACTTCGTTCCCATCTTCAGCCGGACCAGTAGTATCCTGATTGGTATTGCCTATTTCCAGAGAGGCTTCGCGGTGCTCAGGAACRTCGCCTRTTGTAGTCTTCCAGTAGGTCGGTGGCTCTTCTACTTCCGCAGCAGTCAAGTCRCRGTCGTCGAACCCTAAAAATTTCTCGATATCATCCATCAGGGTGGGCGAACTCGGGGCTTGGGCCTCGTTGACAGTGTAGTCTCCYGGGCTAGTAGGGATGAAGAGAGGTGCTTCATCTCGCTGATCCTCRACCCAAGTCACCGATGAAGAAGGCTCTTTCCTTGRTTTCTTGGTGACTGAAGGCCGTGCATCCTCCTCATCGTCAGTGCCCAGAGAAATAATTGAGGCGTTCCGCTTAAGCGTCGCCTTTGGTTTGTGTGTCGGCGCCAACTTCCTTTGCTTCTCCGAAACCAGATATTKAGCAAYACTTTCTGGAGGTTCATCGTCATCGCAGTCGAGTTCCACGTCGTCCAGCGATAACCCAGAGCTTAGCATAGGAGACTCGCCAAGGTCGGCAAAGGACAATTCGTAGCTAGCTTGTTGCTTGGGCTTCTTYGAAGCCGCCTTCGGTACAGTTATCGCAGATTCCAGTTTCAACCGCTGACCAGTGGGGAGACTGAGGCTCTTGGAGACACTAGCATTGTCATGATGCTTTTGAAGGTCGTTCAGCTTCTTGTCGTCGCTTGCTAAGGGTTTCTTGTGTAGCCGTTGAACACTAGAGCCAKTTTTCTTCTCTCTGGGCTGCTTCATCAGGTTGTCAGAAATAGTCGGCTTCTGCTCCTTCTCCTTGGRCTTCTTATGGTGGACGGGTGGGGCCGGAAGACCGTGCTTGCAGCTAACAAGGGTTAGACMATGTACAGACGTTAACAAGTGCTTTCTCTCCTACCAATAGTGCCGGCATTTTTCCTTGTCGTTGCAAGGATGRTTGCACTCGTAATTCCCGTTKGGAAGTTTTCGAGGCTGGACCATGCCARAATCTTGCTTTCTGCTTTTATGAGCTTCAAGTGCAGCTGAGAGGCGRGATGCGTAGTCAGTACGACCCATCATGCGACCTCTTAGTTTTCACTRACCAAMMGGTTCGGRGAGCCYAGGTTCTGCTTTGATCTTATCGTCGCTACCCTCGCTRAGGCCCATCTGCCAGAAGTCCGGGACGTCTTCAAGTCCTTCTAGGTCCATTTCCTGAGACAGAATTCGTCGTGTTAGTCCRCAATATAGAGKTAGGTGGCAAGTGGTAAGTACGATTGACGTTGGGGGACGCGTCTGAGGGACGGGGAAAAGAGACAYCGGAATCTTGGGCTTRTAGTCCACCTGAACTGTACAACCCGCGACGSTTTCCTGCATCCATCCGGTTAGATTCTGCCTACTATACAAGGAAAGCTYATACGCACTGGAGAAACTATCACAATGATGCTTTGACTCGGCTTGGTAAGATGRGCAGAAACGTTAAAAACTTTGGTAGTTTTCAACGCCTTGTTGCTAGACAAAGCCCGTCAGGATAAGATGAAAAAAATCCGTGRCCACCTACGATGTGCGACGAAAGTCGATCAACTCGTAGTCCGACGAGATTGTCAGCACGGACGTCATATCGAAGACCTTCTTGGACACTTTCTTGTCTTTGGGCTTGCTCCCTTCCTGCCCTGTGTTGACCAATCCGCAGGTTATTGCAATTTCAACCTCGACGCCCTTCTCTTTGCTCTCATAAACACCAGTTTCTTCGACCTCCAAGTGATAGCGAGGCATTGCACTGGCTAAAGCAATTATATCATGACCAAATCCAAGTTTTCGTTGTAGCAGCTGCGGGCCGTGAGCAACGGGAGATGTGACTATCGAGGAGTGGCTCACAGCATCAATGCGAAGGGGATTTTGCGATCGCAATCCGTCCAGGGTAGTGACGCCATTTTCAGCCAGTATCTTGATCCTGAGTAGGAAAGACTACATGAGAGACGGAGTCAGGTGTCTTCAGATGAGAACTCACGATTTTTCGCCAAGGTTGTCGATCTGTCGAAGGACGACAGGCCTATCCTCCCATGCTTTGGCGGCCGAGCATCGAACTCTGCATCGCAGTAATTTTAGCTATGGTTCCATGTTGCATATGACGGCAGCTTACAGCTCAAGCCCATGCTTAATTTGCTTTCCATCCCTTCTAACAATTCCTATCTCCACGATGGCTGGTGATCCGGGTCAAAAGTCGTCATTGGTTGAGAGTGGCGACAGAACGGTACCTCTGGCCAACCGATTTACGTGACGAAAAATCGAAAATGCTTCCAAGTATAACTGGCAGTCAGGGCCTTTATACTCAGGTGCATTCAAAGATATTCCACTGAGTACAGCCTGCAATGATCGACGTGAGCTCTCGATGGGCACTCTGGCGGTTGTTTCCTACCTGGATGAGGACAAAAACCTTGTCGGCGGTGTTCTCGACTTTCTTGATTGCAAACCTCATTTCCGGGTGTTTTCGAAGTTCGTTGCAAATCTACGCATATGATCGGAGTGAGGAGGTACAAGCCGTCTGGAGTAAGATTGTCATCTCACCTTTTTCTCTGACTGTCGAATTTTATTCTCCGAGAACCTGGGCAAATGTGGACGGTCTTCAGATTGATGAGCGAAAGTCTTTAGTTAGATCGTACTCCTCGCTCCTGCAAATTAATTCCAGCTATCGATCCTCCTGTCAATCCACGCAGTCTGGTGTATCCGGCGTTAAACCGTACCAAATCTCGAACACTTGCATTCTTCTGGGCGGATAGAAATTCAATCATCTGTCGCCGCTTGGTCAGAATAGCCTCATCACCAGGAGAGAGGATTGCGAAAAAGGATACCGTTGCTTGGCGGATGTAAAACTATTAACAACGAATTAGTCTTGGGTTCGAGAAGATGCGACAACGGCCCATGTACTTTACTCATGATTTCCCCGTATTCAGTTGTGACCAACGTCTTCCTGGTGCTATCGCCGCACTCCTTCACCAGGTCGTGATCTTGCAGCTTCGTGATGTTTGCCAATACAATGTCGTCCATGCGGTCCTGCCAGTGCGCTGATCGCTGGTCATCTCCAATCGCATAGTAGTTGGGGTTCTTGCGAAGTCGCTGGTACAGAAACGAATCGCGAAGCCAGCATTTGGCCGATTCTATATCTGTGATCGTACCCATGCCTATTTCAGAGTTGACGTGCTCAGAAAGGTTATGGTGAAGACAGCTCTCCAGCACTTTCGATCCTTGTGAGAGTGCTTGATACTTGGCCACAAGCTCTTGCTCGCACATAATCACGGCGAKTCCCTCGGTATCTRCGCTRATCAGCAAGAGTGCCRRACATAACGTCTGGGTATTCACCATATTGTGGTCTGCCCTAYTACAAKGTYAGTTCACGCGTCAAAACCTCAGACRAAGACTTACCGCGCGTCCCATCATTTGCATRATATCTAGGTCAGAGTATTCAGACGATGCGCCATTTTGGTAGAGCTGAACACCTTTGATGATGACAAAATGTGCAGCTTGGACGTGTTAGCCTAGCATTCGGGATAGGGTCATCCYACTTCACTCACGAAGATTGACTCCAACTGCRAGGGTCTGGTGTGCRTSAGGAGACGRRTYCMTAWYYATRWCATTTACAACTTACYGAGGTCGCAACTARCACACTGATCTTCTTTTGAATGTATAGCCCCTCAATGGTTTTCCTGTCTTGGGTTTCGAGWCCTGCGTGGTGAACACCAATACCGRTGGCCGCGAGCTCTAAAGAGGACARTRTCACTCGATCCAACCTCGAGTCCGAGGATGACTTCATTACCTGCAAGCCTCTGATCATTGAAAGAAGCGTCGATTCTGTTGTACAGCCGATGATCATATGGACGTTTGGTATCGAAGAATTGAAGCATATAGCGAGATGAACGTACCGTGACGGTCGAGACCAGGGTGCTTTAGTTCGCTTGCTCTCCCCCTCTTTATACGCCTTTGCGAGCACTTCTGCGGTAGAGAAGACACCTGGGGGAAGGTCGTCAGCGCAGGTAAACAATGTAGAGGGCTCCAGTCACCTTTTCGCGTTGATACAAAAATGAGGATGGGTTTTCCGACACTGTGCTCCAGAATGACACGATATAAATTAGCGTCTAGAATTTTGGCAAACTGGAAATCATGGCAATCTTTTCGCCGCGATATGCCAACAACGTGTCTCGTCAGCTTGCATGGCCGATACTCTTCCCCAAACTGCGCCTCGGGTCAGACTGATCATACTTTAGCAAWGGGGATTGCGAACCTGTAAGATTTTYGCTGATGATCGATCCTTACCGGCGATCCAGGCGGCAACGTCGTCGATATTTGGAATTGTCGCGGACACAAGRACGAATCGAATCGCCGAGCCTCGCATTTTCATACGCGAAACAACTACCTCGAGAGTATTGCCCCTACTCTCACCCAAAACATGCACCTAAAAATGGTGAGCCAAGGTGACTTRGNNNTCRAGCGGCGTAGRATGATACCTCATCGACAAGAAACAACCCGATACGAGATARTATGTCTTGGTGATCGTTCCTTGGGCATGATYAGAGGAGTGGAGGAGMGATCRTCGAGCAGGWTACTTACCAACTACGGGTGATGCTGTCCCATTTTTCTCCCTRTAAACGATAATCAGCGGGGAGCCCTGGGTTTCTTAGAATCGACCCGGACCGTAGTGACTCTAGAAAGACATGYGTTATGGTCGTGCTSCATCATACCATGAGAARGACAAACATTATCGAYGCATTTTTTGCTTCTGTCCAAAGACCACGATTGCCGATGAARGTGTCACCCGTCAACTCACAGCCTAACAAAAAGGTCAACTATGAAGCCAAGCCGCAGAAAGGAATGRAAGAAACATTTCATTCCCAAGTGCTCGAACTTGGCGCYCCATTCAGTAAACTTCTCGGTGCAAAGGGCCTTTAAAATCAAAAGCTCGTTGGTGTAGACACGGGAAATCGTGAGAGYGGATACGCYACCTTGGTAGGGGCTATATAGACGCATTTGGCGTCTTTGCCCGAACCTTGCATTTGCGTGCGAAGCATTGCGAGTTCGAACAACACTGTCTTACCACTCCCAGTCGGAGCTATGARGRACGGCAATGAGYTTCGGGTTCAAATCACGGCCATATAGCCCGGGTCTATACCGCTTATAACCTACTGCTTTCAGCACTRTGGATTTAGAAGAACACACTCATAATCTTACCAGATTCCCRTTTGTCTTCATTATCTTTATTACGRAGGTGAGAGTGNTGTCGGCGYAGCTGAGACAGGACACTTACATCGTCGAAACAAGCCGACTGAACGGCGTTAAATACGCCGAAATTTTTGAATACTCCGCGATATATATCAGCTGAAAAGCTTATCAGAAAGTCGACTGCTAATGRAGGCTYGCGACGAACGGAGAAGGGAGACRGGTTTCAATGCAATCCCTTTTCGACCATTTGGCTGAAATGRCTGATTCGAGACTCCAAAGGTAGCGTTTTTTGAGAACGAAGAATTTGCCGAGTACTGCGAAGAATGCATCTGAGATTGACGGACGGGCGGATGCATTGCTGCGAAGTCGATGAGGCAGTCGTGTCTTTCGAACGTGAGCATAGTAATTACCGATAGAGTTGTTGTAGCTGGAGTCTGAGATAGGATAGGCCGCCTCTTCAGGRTAAAATGCATCATCTWYTTCTCCATAACCACCTTGGTCACTTTGGAACTGTTCATCTTGAMCAAAGGCGTCGCAAAAATTCTCGGCAGGTTGRCCAGAGTAGTAGTCCTGCCCRTCGGCATATTCATTTGACACAGCATATTCATCTTCGGATTATCAACGTTAGATGAAGACCGCAAAGGTCGAGTTTCCTGAGGCGCATATAATCACCGATTTCCTCTTCGATTGGGTCATAAYAATAGTCATCGTTGRACGGCGGCGACAGAGCAGCTTTCTGCSGGGCAAAATAGCTACGAGCTTGAGCAACGCTCGGTCTGTTGCTCCAGTTCGCCGGCCTTCGAAAAGCCATAATACAGAKGAGAAGAGGACAAGGACTCCCRGAASCGTGACGCGTGACGRGCGAACGCGTAACGCGTTGATAGCACGTGACTGCTGTGATAAATGTCACACACGCGTCGAGGCCGGGCCTTTCAACTGCAAAGCTTTGTTTTCCTCTTTACCCCCCCAATCGACGATCCCCCTGCTTCGTAGACATCCATGGCGACCACCCAAGCCCAATCTGCTGCCCAGCAGAAGGAAATGGCGCGCAAGCTCGAAGAATACATCGAGAAGTAAGGCCGTGTACACTYCTTCTCGCGAGTCAGCATCTCAAAAGTCGTTAGGATCCACTACTCGGACCGATACTCTGACGATTTTTACGAATATCGACATGTAATCCTCCCCAAGCAGCTCTTGAAGATGATTCCCAAAGACTACTTCAGTCCAGAAGAAGCTGGTGTTCTCCGTCTGCTATCTGAACAGGAATGGCGCGGAATCGGGATCACACAGAGCTTGGGCTGGGAGCACTACGAGGTCCATGGTAGGTGTCCAAGTACCGCTCTTATGTCCATTCGCCTGAGTCTCTCCCAGCGCCCGAGCCCCACGTACTCCTTTTCCGACGAGCCAAAGATTTCACACCTCCCACCCACCCGAATGCTGGATATAAGGCAGGCGGAGGAGGAGCTCGTCGGAAGTAGCTTTCGAATACGAAAGCTTTATGCCTTAATCACACTCTGGGGGCTCTAGTTTCTGGTTATCAAGGACATCACAACACATCGTCATATCTGCCCTATGCTTTCTGCCATCGCTTTGTCGCTGCTCACTGTAGCCTATCGTCTGTACCACACATTCTGTATTGTGTCTCTCTAACATCATGTTTTAATAGTAAAATTACAGGAAGCCATTTACAGATTGGCAAGTTATTAGAAGCATTAGAATCGTGCAACAGGCAAGTCGTTCCATTCTACAAATGGGCCTGGATCAGCGGACGGTTGCAAGCCTTGCTTGAACTGTTTGATATCTTGGATATACGTTGCTCCCTGCTTCGAGAAGTGTTGGCGCTCTCCTTCCAAGGGATACTGTTCAACGAGGCTGGGTACTGTCTTCAAAAGGGCTTGGGCTCTTTCATCCTCGCCTAATTTACCCTTCCAATAAGCCGTGAAATCTTGAAGCAGAGGGGTTGCTTCAAGTTCCGCTTTCCAAGCTTTGGGGTCTACCAACGGGAATTGCTCGGATGCCGCAGCTTCGAACGCCGCGGTGGCTTCCGCGCTGACTCGCTTGGGTCGTGCCTTCTGAGAGATCATATGRACAGACAGTTTGCTGCGAGATGGGGACGATGGATGGACCCGGGTGAGGAAGAGAGACTGCATCTCATCCTTTGTCACGGTKTCGAGGAGTTTCGCGTCGTTCTCGTCTAAAGGGAGAGCGGTKAGTAATAGGTTGCGTCCAAGGTACGAAAGAAGGCTCACTTCGAAGGAAATCCCAATGGCCAGAATTGACATGCGCAACGAATCKCGCGACTTCGTCCTGGAGATTTTTGTCTGCTTCCAGCCACTTGCGCTTAAGACTATCCTTCTGTTCTTGGAACYCTSCATCAGTCATAGTCGTAATCTTTTCCTTCATCTCATCGATGAAGGCCTCCACACGCTCTTCCAAATACGATGGCATCTTCTCGCTCTGCACGATAATCCGCATTCCCTTCTGGCTTGATCCAGGAAGCGTCCAAGACGTGCAGGAGACGATGTAGCCCAGCTGCTCCCTTGTCCTGAGCACGTTGAATGCGGGCTCTGAGATGATCTGGACCAAAAGGGACCCGATAACGCGTAGGCGCTGGTCAGCGACAGGACCAAAGTGCACGTAGTATGTGAGAGCAGAGTTTGCTTGATTCGGGTTGACAATGGGGCCTGCCCAGATGGTGTCTGAACCTRCAACAAATGTTAGCAGATTCGAGACGAGAATGACCGTTTACATACCTTCTGGCAGCAACATCGCCGTGTCTGTCAGGTCCTTCGTCGACTCCACGGGATGTAACCTTTCTTCAGCAATTTCCGCGATCTTGATGGCTTCCTAAAAGACAGACTTGTTAACAAAGATGGATCGGAATTGCGGGAGATGAGAGAAAATCTCACATCCTTGTAAATGTTACCGCCAACGACCATTCTCAGGTTCACTCCACTGAGGAATTCCTTGATATAGCTTCGAATGTCTTCTCCGGTCACGGATGGGAGCTCTTTGAGTTTCTCCTCGTAGGTCCATTGCGTTTCCGTCATAATAGTCCGAGCATAGTAGTCGGACATGGCGTAGGATTGGCCAAGGAAGAAGTTTCGCCATTCTCGTTGAGCCTGCGGATCAATGTGCGGTCAGCAAGGACAATGAATGCTGGGCTGATTGTGTATGTGTACCTGCTCTTTAAGCGCCGCGAGGCGCTGCTCATCGACGGTGAGGTTCTTTACCCTGTCGAGGATGTCTTTCACGAGGACAGACATCCTGTCGTTGTATCCGTTCATCGTGATATACAGCCCGGTACTGTGAGAGAAGAGTTTATAGGAAAGACCCGCCAAATCAGCATCATAGGAGAATTCGGTAAGGGAGTCGATGACCAGATCGCTATAAAGACTGTAGACTCAACAGTTAGAGGAYYGTGGTCCTAGAAAAGGGTGTCGAGGCATACCGAGTGAGTACCGAATTACGAGCAGACTTGTTCGGCGAAGGACTATARCAGAYGTGAGTATCGGAAGTMACGAACTAATCGACTGRACAGACCTTCGGATATCGATCATGACAACCGCTTTGGGCACCCAGAATCTATCATCTTTTTTGTGCCAGAGAGTCGAGAGWGGTGTTTGCCGGATGAGATGAGGACGTTTGAGAATCTATGAAATCGTTAGGTCACTAGTGGTGTCGAGTGGGGAAGCCGGATACTAACCTCTTTCACTTCTCGTTTTTCRACCTCGAGATTAGAAGGCACAAATTCGTTGGGCGCCGGAAGGAAAAGCTCCGRCAACGGGTTGGAGCCATCAGCCTAAAKAGTCTTTRGTGAGGGATGGCAAAATACTGAAAATGAACGAAACGGACCTTCTCGATGAACTCTTGATCCCACCTCTCTACTTTGTACTGAGTGCCATACCATGGCTCAGTCTGCCATCCTTCACCTGGATTGACCCGCTCGTGATCTTCTTTCTTTGCCATTAGAACCACTCTCCCTCCGTTGACGCGGAACGACTCGAGATACGACCGGATCGTCTTCTCTTCCAAGCCTTCGTTGCCCCACTCCCATGTCAATTGAGGACCGGCGATCAAAAGCTCGGGAGGAAGGGGCCAGGTCAGATGTTCTGAGACCCAAGTCGCGTAATCGTCAGGGCGTTTCTTCTCAGAGAACCTGAATCGTAAGGTGGACAGCAGCACTCTTTCGTGCTGGTGGAAAGATTCGAATTGAGACGAGCGAAGGAGGGAAATATAGTGGAAGGCAGCAAGAATAACGTTTCTATAGTTCTCTGACARGATGGTTGAGTTGAGACTTGAGTGAATTAGCGATGAACACTTACTGAAGCCATCCTCGGTCAAGTGRATKGTAACCTTGAACATGGCGAAGCCTCTGGCAAGGTTCTGAGGTCCAGAACTCAATGAGGTAATCCAGTGYTTGCTCTTCAAGTAAGAATGAAGGGAACCAGGGCCTTCGTGACCCACRAAGTGAGCCAAAAAGCCCGCAGGCTTATAACGATAGTTAGGTGGCTGATATTCGAGGGGGAATGAGATCTCCAAGGCGTGGAAGCCCATGACGGTTTGAACCGAAACCAGAGTCTAGCATTATATGAGGGAATGTACCAGACGGGAAACGATGAAAGCGACGTACACCTTTCTCATCAACACCGAATGGGTGATCATTGATCGTTGGCAGAGGGTCCACTCCCCTATTGRGAATTGGAGAAAAGAGKGAAGAGGCCAGAGATGAGAGTTCGTCAAGCGATTCTATCATGAAATTTAGAACGGGAAATTGAYAATAWMCAGGGGANTATACAACTCACCTTTACCGATGATGCAAAGACTCATCCGRCTGGCRCAGTATTCCTTGGACCACCATTCTACCAATCGACGCCTCGTCTCCCTACCAACTGCACCACCATCGGCGTCTGTATCGCTGACAGCAGATGAAGTGGATGGGGCAGGAGACGGAATYCTCGACGGGGTCGGWGTTGGCTGAAGGCTGACCGGACGGGATGGCTTGTTTTCCACAAGTTTCCCATTTGCCTTGAGGTCCCTGGCAGCCTTGGTCAAGCTATCTCGATTTCCGCTTCCAAACTTGGACCAGACATGCCCAGGTTTACTGAGATGTTTGTTCAGCTGGAAGATGCGCCACATGTCCATCTGGTGGTTTTTCTTGTGCTCTGAATCGACCGCGTTCAATTCACGCGACGTGCAGCTCGGAGAGAAGAGCGGAGAATGGAAGAAGCCTGCGAATCGTTCCAGAGCGCCAGCAAGGGCAGGGGTTGCAACGTTGAAGTAATAGTTGGTATTCGTGGTTGAGGTGTACGCATTGGAGTTTCCATTATTCTTGGAGAGGTACTGGAAGTTGGTTAGTAAAGAGCCGGCCCTGACCCTCGCAATTCTACGCACTTCGGAGTATTCGTTCTCCTTCGGGAACTGCTCGGTACCCTGTGCRGACTTCAGTACCTGACCCGAAGAAGACTGGGCGGAGAAGACATACCATGAACAACAAGTGTTCGCAGAAATGAGCCAACCCAGGCATATCAGGCTAAAGGCAGCCAGCGAGGCTTATGAGCTGGCAGCGCCAAAGAGTCTCGAATGAGTACCCACCGGGTCATACAAGTGGCCCACCGCGACGTCGAGGCTGGCTGCAGCCTTGTCTGCGGTGGTATCGTGAATCAGCATTGCATGGAGCCCGTTTTCGAGACGGATGAGTCTGTAGTCTCTGTCGTCCTGCTCCGATTTCTGGATGGTCCCATCGAAGACATAGAACGGAGGTTTCGAGTCTCCAGGAACGACCTTCTTCCACTTGGTATCATCCTGTTTGGCCATTGCTGTCGGCGGCGAGGAGGAGAAGGGACGGTGGAGACGGGGAGGGGGAAAGGGTCTCCTGAGGGACAGAATATGTGGGGGAGGGAACCAAGCTCGCAATTGGCGATTACAAACAAGAGACCTGAGCATACAGATAATGGCTCACAATTGCACAATAGAGAAGACGCGCTCCGAAAAGGCAATTATGCGGGAACAAAAGAGGACCATCTCGGTTATCCCGGCATTCAACCAATATATTACGTGTACCGCCTCAGTGAGGCAAAAACCTTCGCCGACGCCAGCAGGACTCGAACCTGCGCCCTCAAAGAGGAACAGATTTCTAATCTGTCGCCGTAACCACTTGGCTATAGCGCCTACACCAAGATTATCCCAGCTGCCAATGAAGCCCAAAGGCGCCCACCCCAATCGAACCAGAAAATCATCACCTTCTTGAATACAGTGTGCACAGAGTTACAGAGCATAGAAATTATTCCTATTAGTACCTATTAAATAACAATACATACATCATAAACTACGGGGCTTCCAAAGGATAATGGTAGGCTTTTCTAAGGAATTGCCAAACGACGCCAGCCGCCTCGACAAACTTTTCATATACTTCCCTGGCTGCAGTAAAGTCTTCCGGCCAAGAAAACTTGAATGCCTCACGGAGCGGCTGTAGTCCGAAATCCGGTGGCGTAGATGTTGGTCTGGAGGTCACTGTCGAGGAGGATGTGGTGTGTGATGACGAAGGGGCGTTAGCGGTTAGTTCTGATCGTGAAGTCGTGACGGACGGAGAGGGGAGGACAATAGGCGAGTGTGAGGTTGGCATAGAAGGAGCAGCAAGGGTGATGGTTTCATAACTTGTTGCAGTTACGGTGACTGTCGATATCGACACTATGGGTTCTACCTCCGGTTGCAAGACCTTAGGATAGTCGCCAACCGTGGTCTTCATCCCTGAAAGTACAAATGACGCCCTCATTTGCAGGACGGCCGCTATTACAAACAGTGTCCAAGTAAGAATGAAGAATGGGGCAATCCTGGGTTTTGATGAATTGCTCTTAGCAAAGACTACCCTCAGCTGGGGATAGAAAAATTCTTCAAGCGAGAAATGCATGAGACGATATCCATCGGAAACTGCCTGTTGGAATGCCAAATTTGAAGCGATGGTGATATCAAAATCTGGTAGAACTGTCAGCAAGCAGGACCCACAATCATTTTGGAGCGACTATACCTTTAATGTTGCACAACTTCACTTCGAATTTCCCGATCGGCATGGAGAATGTAGGTAACAGAAGGGGAAGTTGGCTTTCCACTGCCTTCTCTTTCCCTTTCCGCGACTTCTCTTCGACGTCCTCCTTGACGAGGTATTCCACAAGCACTAGACCGCCGTGAAGAGCTCCGACCTTGAGCTTGATCCAGCTAAGCCACTCTTTCCCTCCCATTCGCTCGAACCCAACGCCGTATTTCGAGACTTCGACCTCGGTCGAGACGCTCGTCTCAACCTCTACGGGGACGCCATCCAGAGTGGCCGATACCAGCTGGAGTTTCGGAGGTTTTGGAGTGGGTTCACCATCACCCGCGGCGTGTGCAAACCCAAATTCAAGCGAGTCCGAGTCCTTCAACATCGGAACGCGCAATTGAAGGCTGACGCTATAGACTATCCGAGTCGCACGTTCCAAAGCAGGGAATGGCATGACAGTCGCCGTCACAACAGATATAGTAGGCGTATCTGGAAAGAACAGGGGGGGCACCTGACACTGCGGGAGAACGAGCGGCTGGAGATGCCACCGGTGTTGACGGTCGGTGGGGCACCACAGTTAGGTCATCCCGTTTGAATGGGTCGACGTTTTTAACAGCGATGCGCCCACCGTCATTACCACATTTTGTGAATCCTCCCTTCTGGAGAACCGTCTTCTTGGCTTGGGCGTCCCGATGTATGTCTCCAGTTGCATGGTATACATCCACAGCTCCAAGCAATCCATCAATTTCGTTCCGAACTGTGGTTGTGATTGCTTCGGAATCGGCTGCAAGAACGGTGAATTTGGGRAGCATAACTAGGCCAGAATCTCCGACTCGGAATTCTGTGGGAGAAGGTGGCCGCGATCCGCTGATACGAGAAAGTGGATTTCGAGGTGTAAGGACGATTGTGCCAGAAATCGTGAAGGTGAAAACGTTTTTGGCTGGAGGGAGTAGCTCGTTGATATTGAGATGAAGGGTTATCGGCATTCCTGGAGGCTTGGGGGCCGATGGTCCGCCAATACTTGCTGCCGACATGGAAATGGAGGGGATTGAGGACATGGTACCAAAGGGTGAAGAGTTGAGGGGATTTGATGTTGCCGAGGACGTTGAGGCTTCGAAAGAATATTCACCGACTCCTGCTGCAGGAAGAGGGGCGCGCAGAAGGGATGATGTCGAAGATGCGGAATTTGACCTGGACGCTTGCGGTTTGGTGTTGAGGAATCCATTGGCAGAGCCATTACTTGAAGCAAGGTCTCCATCTTGAGGATTGGACTCGAACGAACTGACTCTTGAATTCGGTTGAGTGGGAACGTCGGTTGAGGGACCAGTATCGAATCCCGTGAAGCCGGTGCCTCCACTGATATCCCAGTGGGGAGATTGTCCCTCCGCCCAAGCAACATCACACCCCTTGGCTTCCAATCCAATATCCATGCCTAGCAGCGTCGCCACACCAGGAAACCAGACCCCAGAACAAGAGCCCGTGTACTGCACRTCCATCACAACGCTTTCCGGAGCACCTTTTTCACTTCCTGGCTGCGTCCCTCGMACTACACAGACCATCTCCGCTTTGACGTGCTTGACGCCGACCCTTCGRCGCCCATCCCGTCCTCCGCCAGGTACATTCACCGAYTTTGAAGGCTTGGCCCATCGTATTCGAATGCGTTCTGCACTTGGGAAWGTACCTTGGATACCACATCCTTCGGAAAACCCTGCAGTRGATGAGTCACTCGACTCGTCGTCTGCAAAATGATTATACGAATTGGAACGCGCCAACCGGGTAGAGCTGGAACGCGTGACGTGAGGCTCCGAGGTCAAGTCCCAAGACGATCCTTCATCCTCAATAGAAGATAGGGAAGCATAGGAATTTGACGTGTTGTTGTTGGGAGGGAAGATTCGCAGCTTGATATGGTTATGCAAACACTTTGGAGTCGGTATGGACAGCTACAGCASCRGTTAAGAGGACGCCTGTTGAGTAGAATTAACGCGCTACTCACCAGATACGGGTGTCTAGACGGCTTCGAAACGTACGGAACCCACATATCGATGGCAGCCATGAATTGCGCAGTGTTTCTTTCGCTTATAGACGGCCTCCGCGCGCGCGACGAAGCTCTGGAGTAAGGTTCTTCATGGTCTAAGGACTGGTTTGGGAAGACCTTGGGCARAACGTAAGAGATGTTGTATCCCGAGACGAGGATGTGGCCTGTATACTGCGGGTCAACAGGCGGAATCATCTCAGCGTTTTCCGGTTTCGAAGCACGYAAAGAACTCGGCGTTGAGACGTTAGAGTGAGTGGAACCAAGGTCGAAGGCTGAGTTGAAAGATTCCTGAGACCGAGCAGGAAGGTTCAGGGCACAAGCAGCTCGGTGAAGGAGAGGCGATACTGTTGAGGAGAAGTTGTATGGCACKGAATTGGGGTCYAGTGGGTGCACTTGGGACGACAAAACCTTCACGTTTTCCTCTGTCAACCTYGTCAGAAAGTGAAACGGTGGCCGGCGGAGGACGTACCTGGGAAAAGGGGGATTGTCGAGCCAGGAACCACGGACTCTAGAGGGATGGCCATCTGCATCGGGTCAGCCAAGTGAAACCATGAGAGTCAGATGTCGCGCACCTTGAGGTACATCTTTATTGAGGAGCCRTCCTCSCCATGTTTTGCCCTCCCTTCCAACGCRACTCTTGTCACGACATTCATTCTGGAAGTGGCACYGCCTGAGGTTATGGTCGGGGTGTAATTGCTGAAGCTCGAGAGCGAGCGTGTGGCCCGCGCTGGAGTCACCGCAGGGGTGGGGCTGAGTGTTCGACTGTGTCGCGACGGCGTCGGTACTGGCATGGTGGCGGTTGCTGAAAGAGCTTYGAGTAATGCRCAAGGTGACCAAGCACCGGAGATAAGGCCACTGGGGCAGTCGACAGAGATTTGGGATAGCAACGGGTCGCGTCCACAGTCGCGTCTCAAATTGATCACACGCACCAAACAAAAGGACWAGTTCCCACATCACCCAATTCAGATTGCCACGCGCACGAGCATGGCTTTTCGCCCAAAGCTGGATTATGAAACGAATAATGTACATTTGCTGTATATTNNACAGAGGGAACCAAAAAAGAGGGAGCCAAAAAGGGCCCTGCAGAAATGCAGCGACCTAGCGCGCCCAAGAGGAATAGAGGAGGTCTCTCAGCTGAAGGGCCTCTTCCTTGTAATCGAGCTTGTAGATGCGAGAGATACCATAGCGAATACGAGTGTTCTCCTGCAGCAGTGTTATCAGCCATCCTTGTTTCAGAGYAAGTTGGGACTCACGTTATAAGTATCTTGCTTCGCGCGGCAAGAGAAATTGTAAGTGTTGCAAATAGCCTTATGAAGCACAACGTTGAACTGTGCTTCATCACGTTCCTGAAAGCGCAATTTAGAATTTGTCTCAGACACAGAATGGCTGCTCTACCTTAATCTCGAGGAGCTCATTAGCGGTCATGCCAAAGACCATGGTTCCGACCTCATTGAAGCCCTGGAGCCATGCCTGTCCGGAGTGGTCTGCGACTGACATGGACATAATGTATCTAGGGCAGGACTCAGCTACGCCCAAAGCTAAAAATGGGGATGGGCTTACCGATGCTCAGGTGTAGCAAAGCTCTGGGAGCATTTCTCGCATCTCCAGCCATCGTTGAGGTCGACGACCTTCTTATTGCAGCCCTGATTCGGGCAGGCCGGATACGACAAGTTATCGCTTTTGATGTGCATAATAGTCGCCCGTGTGGAGAAATATTCAGGTCGGTCGGGTAACCCGTACTGAGCTTGCTTCACATCATCCAGGCTACGGAGTTCTTCGCGATTRAAGCCCATGGAGGTGGCTGCATTCAGATTGGAGTGGGCGTGGAAGTTTTCATTAGCTCCTTGAGAATCATACCAGCCTCGCAGATCGAAGCATTCTTGAATGTCGGGATTGACGTGCATCGTGCTCGACGCAACCATGGAGAGAGACCGTCCTAAAATCGGAGGATTTAATTCGGTTTTTGGACRGGTACGAGAATACACTTACCACCAAAGTCCCCAACTCGTACACCTTTGAATGCGATAACGGCATTTGGTTCGGCGTTATATTGTTCCGCTTGCTTACCCCAGAGTGTCAATCGGACGGCGAACTGGGACTTATCCACTAGGGTCAATTCCCGTTTGGGGATCTGGTACTCATGTCTCAGCGGTGGAATTCGAAAAAATGGATGTAAGCGAACATACCTGGCGCTGAGTAGATTTGGAAGTAATCTCGGTGACAGGTGAAAACTCTTTCACAACGCCGATGACGTCTACGAAATGACAGAAGGTCAGCTCTGAAAGGAATGGTAGGAAAGACAGGGTCCAGACCGCATGTAGAATCCTTGGGTGTATCGTTGAGGCCGCTGAGCGGGACGAAATTGAATTTCATAACTGGCAGATTGGTGGTGTCGTGACACTGGAAAGWGGTTAGCCCCGTTTTGCAAATCGAGGATGTCGCTTTACCTCTTCTATCTCGGTATTCTTCTCCAAACTTAGCTCGTAATCGTTACTCAAATTGGAGAATTTCTTCTTGGCTAAATTCACCCTAGCCTTTGAGATGAAATACACCTTGCCTTCTTCGAGCAAAGGGTACAGATCATCTGCAACCATGTTGAAAGCGGTGGCCCGAATTTCTCCCGTTTCGTCCATGAGCGTCACATTGAACAGCTTGCCTTCACCACGTTGGTTGGACCATGTCTTCATCTCCGATTTTTGCGTAACACGGGCTTTGATGGTCCAATTGTTCTGATAGGGACTGAGACCCTCGATAGGATAGACTGACGAGCGTCCTCGTCCAGCTTGAGCTGCCTGCGGACGGGTAATGGCAGGTGCAGGTTTCTGAGGAGCCGGTGCAGGTGCATCAGCGGTGATGGCTGAGCTAGCGTCAGGAATTGCCTCCTGGCGACTGCCTTGCGCCTCTGCATCGAGATTCTTTGGATCGCCGATTTTCTCGGAGGTTTGGCCAAGGACGCGAAGAGAAAGCACAATAATCAACCTGTAAGGAGTTTTAGCCAAGACGTGGAGAAGGGACTGCAGGCATACTTCTTATTCTGCACGGTGTTGCACGTCGCTTTTTCGAGAACAGCGACTGTATGGCGCGTGATTTGGCCATCGTTGACCATCTGGTTGAGCTGAGTGGCTAACATGGCCTGGATGAAATGGATTCCATCTGAGATGATGATTCGGTATCGGTCGACGGAGGGTGCGTTGTTGGACGGGTTGTTGACCTTCTTAATGGAAAGGAACTGGATAGTATGAGACGACTCCAAGACGGAGGAGTCGCCCTGGGAGGCACCCTGGAGCTTTTCGCAACTGCCTGCTGTGAGTTGGAAGGACATGGTCGTGGTTGAATGACGAGAACGAGACGCGCCTGTGACACGACGCGTCTGATATGACTCTTTGTGTCACGCTTTTCTTTAAATAAACATTACAAATTAGACAAATTAGAAATGCACAAAACTAACACTAGCTAACTACAGCTAACTATGCATTATATCCGATCTATCTATTAAACCAAATGCCAAAGTACGTATAAGTGTCGATTATGCAGAATAGGATAGCAAAATTAATCGATAGCAAAAATTCAACAGTTATCACTTCTTCAACCTCGCACGCAAAGTCGCGTCGCGTCCTGCCTTGAGCAGCACAGACAGCTCATTTCCGCCCGTCCCCCGCACAGGCCCATTCCCCGCCACACGGCTCGCCTGCAGCCTATCCAGCATCGCGCTCACAGGGCAGCCGCCCCGCGAGCCAGGTATTGAGCGCGACATCGTCACGATGTACAGACACGCAATCCGGATGTGGTGGTCCCGCAACGACTTCAGCGCCATGACAGCGTTGTCGTATGGGTCTCGCAGAGCAGGTGTCTCTTGGGCCAACTCTCGTATCGACCGCGAGACGCTGAGGAGGTCGAGGTAGTCACGGTGCTTCCCGGGCATATATCGGCGCATCCTGTCCATAAACCCGTGGTCGGCTCGTTTGTTCTCCGACGACGGTGCTGGGTAGCGCCGTTGCTCCAGCTTGTGATCGATGTCGAGAAATATGTCCAAAGCGTGCATGACGCTGCTCTGTCCCGCTGAGGGTCCGCTCAGATCGAGATTTTCGGCATCATCGACGCCTTCATAGATCCAGCCTGGACCGTCTGGTCCCTTCGCATCGCATCCTTCAAACCACGGCCTGATGTCCCAGTAGAAAACATGGGGGTCGCATGTCGAACGCACGGAGGTGATGATCTCGTTGATGTCCTGGATGACCCCTGCCAACCGCGTCAGGTCTCTTGAAATCTTCGAAATCGAGGTCAGGTCGCTGGCGCTCGGAAGGTTGTTGAAGTCGTCGATAATGCGAAGGATCTCGACTCCGCGTAATTCGGCTTGCGCGGAGGCTTGATAGAAATTTTTCTCGTCATCTGTTCCCGAAAATGTGTTGACGAACCGAATGTTCTCTGGTGACAGGGGCATGTCTGGACGAATCGGCTCCCAGTTCCACAACACCGTGTCGGCAAACGTCAAGACAGGCGCCAAGCCTAAGTGACGAGAAACCTGCGTCAACGGAACAGCCAGCGATCGCGGCACCCTCACCGGCCCCGACTTCTCGTCCTCGGGACTTGGAGGCATCGAGTGAACATAGAAGCTCACGAGCCATGCCAACACAAAGTGAGCCCTCTGCGACAGTCGGAGGTCGGAGTGAAGCGATTCTGTGCTGAGGGTCGGCCACTTGGGAAGAGTTAGACAGAATAGTATTTCCAGGCTTGCCTTACGCACCGCATCGATTTTGGCCCGCCATGTGTGTCCATAGGGGCGCTTTTCCAACGCTTCATCGGATTCATCTTCACCTAAACTCAGGTTTCCGTTGGCGTCGCGAAGAGCCTGCTCCCAGATGCCAAAGGCCGAAGGAAGGTTCGGAAGAGGTTCTGGCGGAAAGAAACCGGTGTGCGGGCTAATGTCATAGGCATTGGGGGAGCGTCGTTGGTTGAGGAGTTTGCGRATTTGGACCTTCGAGTGGAAGACAGAGAAGGCCAAACGGAAGAAGTGACTAAAGAAGAGAGGTGGGGATGGGAGAAGGTTGAAGACGTCCATGCCGGAGGRTGAGCCAAGGGAGTAAAACGTGCCCGGGTGGAGGAAGGGGTGTGTRGTTTGGGGGACTTGGGGAAGAACTTGGACGGGCCTGCAGCCATTCTTATGTTAGTCCCTGTTTATATGGAGATCTGTGGCAAGGCAAGCCACACAGACCATCACCGTTTCGATTCCAAGGCAGACTATATTCGGCCCTGAGCACTTTTCAATATCGGTTCTCCAAAACGGGGAAAAGGGGGTTCTGAGTAGCTCCGTAAAACTGATTGATTCTTTCACTGAACCGTTATTAGGATCTAAGATCAGTGGACTACGCTATCTGGGGAAAACATTCAACAGCTTCCGGAATGCTTCAAAGCAAACTGAGCACATACCGTGACTGCCGCGTAGATTGGGGAAGAGCTAGTATTTTTTTNNTAAAAAAAAGTCGCTCCGCAATCATGCCACCTAACAGTTCAACGATTTTGAGCGGACATAGACGAGAATGTGTCCTCGTTGGACCTTCCACATCACGTTGGGCGCTATGGTCCATCCGCAGTGCGACTGACAGTCATCAGGGCCACCTGAAGAGGACGTGTGTTTCACCACGAGCTCCATCCGCAGGGAGAAAGAAAAAAAGAAATTCAATGATATTCAATCTGACTTTTTTAGTCGATAGAGTGGATCATTTCGCCCAGTTTGCTCATATATGTCACGATTCCAGGGACGCTGGGTATGAATTTAGATGACCCCAACAGGGCACGCCGCACACTCCTCGTAACATTGGCAACACTGGGAAAATTGCCCAAGCCCTTGGATGCTATCCCCCTGCAGTAAGTATAAGGGTAGCGAGCGAAAATGGATTATGACGAGTATCCATTCTAATCACYAGAAAACACCACGTTTTGATTTTTTCATCACAGCAATGGGGGCCGAGGCACGGAGCTAGTCCWATCTTGTATTAGCGTCAGACGACTAGAGGTTTACACGATATGAACGCCCCCAGCATCATGGGCGTCTACTGATCATGAATCCATTTCACCCATACAAAGTTTCCGTCCGCGTTGTCGACCAGGGTGCACTTCCGTCGAAGCACCTCTTCCACCTTCTCCCGGACGCCGTTCTTCCCCGGTCGCATCCTTTCAAAGAGTTGCACGATCTCCTCAGCTGTTGCTCCCATACCGCTTGCGTTCGCATGTGAGCCACGGACAGCTTCTCCGATTTCATCTTCTGTTGGAAGAGCGTATTTGAGATGTCTGGGTCCTGTGACAGGCTCAAACTCCGAAGGAATGTCAAGCTGAGGCAGTCCCTCGAGATACGGTGATTCAGGATCAAAGAACAGGGAAACGGTATCCTTCGACACTTCTGACAAGGTTGAAGGGGACCAGGCAGGTCGAGCACGGCTCTTTTCGACAAGAACAGTATTCACACCAACTTGGAAATCAGGACTTGCCCCTCTCTAATATATTGCATCAGTGGGGTTGATATCATAGATGAGGAGATAGATCTTACACAAAAGGCACCTGCTATATTCATCTCTTGTTCGAATGCATCGCGAAGGGTCAGCTTCTTTCCCTTTCGGATAGCTGTTAACGCGACTTTGAGGCTGGTGGGACTTCGTTCTTCTAGCTGTGCGAGGGCGCTCAAAGCCCAGGTGCTGATGGATTCTTCTGGATGCTTGCCTAGCTCTGTGAGATCGAAAAGAATCTTTTCAATCTCGTCATGGCGGAATGCAGAGTCTAATGCTGCCCTTGTGGCGCCAATTAAAGACGAGCGTGGTTCATTGGGTTCTCTTTCGGACGAAAGTTCCTCAATGGTCTGGTCGATTAAGGAAAGAGACGGTTGATCTAATTCCGCCAGGCGCTGCAATAGTAAGGGAATCCGTCTTGATGGGATATAATGGGTGGCGAGTCCATGTTCACTGGGGTTACGGCAGTTAGCAAAATCCTACAATGAAATGAGGCTGTACTTACAACACTGCTCTCCCAGTTAGGATGTCGCCCGTCAAGCCCAGGTATGTCCCTAGCTCGCCATCGAGGTGGGAAAGATAGTAGGTGCCTCCAACGTCGGGACAGTATCCAATCTTGGTTTCTGGCATTGCAAACACAGTCTTTTCAGTCGCTACTCTGAAAGGCGCACCGGCTGAAAGCCCAACACCGCCGCCCACTGATAACTGGTCAAACATTTCTAATCATTGAAAGATGATGACACAACCCACTTGTAATGCCGTCCAAAATAGCTACATAGGGCTTCTTGAGCGCGGCTAAAATATAATCTAATTCAAACCTGAATTAACCTTTAGCTTAGTGGGAATTTAGATGGATATTTGGAACTCACTCTTGCTTGAAAAAGTCAACAGCCAACGGTCGGGTCTTCTCGTTTGCGGCGTTCTGTACGATAGCTGGACAAAAGGAGATCGCAAACGTTAACAACAAGACACTGACCCCAAGAAATGACACCTCACTCGCTACATCGCCCCCGGCACAGAAGGCTCGACCAGAACCGGTGCCAACTATGGTTCCGCACAGGTCGGAACTATTCCATTCCTACAGGGCAAGAGGGAATAATGGTTAAAAGAGGCAACTAATACAGTTTCATCTCCCACCTCAATTTTTGGCCGAAGAAGCTTGAGGGTTGGTTCGTCTAGAGCATTGAGTTTTTGGGGCCTGTTGAGGGTATATRTCCGTAGGGAATTGTTGGATTGAAAAAGCACGGTAGGCTGCCATTGTGTYGCCACCCAGTCAGCCTAGCCAAAGAAGAGGAGTACACGGAACTTGCCTCAGCGGCGGTGGTCGACATGAAGTGCTGGCCAATTGCCCTGGTGCGYTGAGTCGCGGTGTTGAGTGCCCTCCTTGACATGCCCCGGCCTAGTAACCTGAACATGGGTGGAGAAAGGATTCCAGGAGTAGAGTAAGGTTGGTGTTGGGAACGGGAAAGGATGCGGGCCTCCGAGTTCCTAAGCCGCGTTGAAGCGTCACCACATCACGTCGGAGTTTTTGACGCGGTGACCGGTCCTTGGGTTAGGGTTTGTCTGCCTCTTCATGGAACCACCACCTCTCGAATCTCGTATTAGATATTCTGGATCGAATGGCACTGTGAGATACGTCGGGCCTGTCGATAAATCCCAAGGCATATGGATCGGTATTGAGTGGGACGATCCCGAACGTGGCAAGCACGACGGCAGTAAGGACGGCAAGCGGTACTTTTCCTGCAGGTACGATGTTGTCGGTCGCCCAATTTCATTTCAGAAACTAAAAGGAGACAAGATTTTCGCGTGCAGGATCCTTCGTTCGGCCATCTCCTAATGTACAAGTTGGAATATCCTTTCTACAAGCCTTATCGGAAAAGTATATCGAGCAGCTTCATGGCGCTGAATCCCAGGAAACGGTCACTCTGGGGTCGTCTCACGGTGCAATTCAGGTCGAAGCAGTCGGACTAGACAAGATCCGAAGTAAAYTGTCTCGCTTAGAGCGTCTGAAGGTGGTCAGCCTTGATGGTACGCTTGTTGCCTACCCCGACCCCCAAGGGCGGATCCGAAATACTTGCTCGAGTACGCTTGATTTACGCCCTTGTACTGGATCAGCTACCTTACGCAGTCATCAGGCATCCGAGCACTTGATCTCTCCTTTACCCTTGTATCTTCTTGGAGTATCATCGCACAGATTGCCTCCGAACTCCCTTTCCTTCAGCGGTTGTCTTTAAAGTTCGTATTTTACAATCTCCACTCTTCTCGCAAGTTCCTGACGTCCATTTCAACAGCCATAACTATTTGTTGCCATTCGAAGGGAACGGATCATCCTTTTCTAAGCTGACCGATCTTCAGCTCAATGGAACTCGCATGACCTGGCAAGAGGCTCATGAAATTATCTCCTTCATACCTTCGTTACGGTCCTTAGAATTGGGGTACAACAATTTAGCCTCCCTCTCGGCCGAAGGAAACACTCCTCACGCCTCGTTGCAATTACTCAATCTCGACAACAACCAATTTACTGATTGGGTYCATATCGCATCATCTTTATCAGCTATGCTGCCAAGGTGCGTGAATAGTGTATGACGCGCCTCCGGCTCGTTAAACATGCGCCATGTAGTCTGGAGACAGTTGTACTGTCGTCAAACCAGCTCATGACTATTCCATCCCCCCCCTCCCGGTGCCTCTCTCTGGGGTGTCAAAACCCTTTCCCTGCCGTCCAATCCGTTGAAGCTCTGGTCGGACTTGGAATCATTGTCGCAGTGGTGCCCAGCGCTCGAGAATATC
Organism: Candolleomyces eurysporus; assembly: GCA_027579435.1. Lineage (NCBI taxonomy): Eukaryota > Fungi > Basidiomycota > Agaricomycetes > Agaricales > Psathyrellaceae > Candolleomyces > Candolleomyces eurysporus. Next base: position 22,273 of record JANBPK010000708.1, on the reverse strand, counting down.
TCTGTGCAAGATATCCCTCTCTGTGGCAAGTCGCATCGATTCAACTCAAAAAACTCGAATGTCTGCTGAGGTCCTACGTTAACTTATTAGCACAATCACAGTTCAGGTCTCTCGTCATTGCTCGTTTTCCGCAGTTGACGAGGTTGGACGGCACAACGGTTAGCTTCCACTAGCGTTGGGTCGACAATCTACTTAACGCCGTTTAGATCTCTGAACGGGAACGTCGTGACTCCGAAATGCTATACCTGACCCAGCTGAGTCGCGAAGGCGTAACCAGTTCCGTGTCAAGCGCAAAACCCTTCCGATGGGACGAGTTATGCCAAAGTAGGTGTTTGTGTGTACATATCAAAGACCACGAACCTTAACAAGGAGCAAGAGCACGGACCACCACAGGAGGAACCGAAACCCAAGGAAGAGAAACTCAGTTCTCAACTCATCAGTAAGGGTCTTGATGAAATGGTACTCGACSATATCCTCACACCAAGATTGCTACAGCAATCTTGTTAGGTGCAGCAAAAAATCCCCCGGTTGGCAGGACGGTGGATATAATTGAGCAAGCACCACTCAGTGTTCTGCCCACCATGGTTCTTCGCAGCTTAAGAAACAAAATCAGAAAGAACGCTGGGAAAAGTCGTGGAACTATCAAACTTTGGATCAAAATGCGTGATAATTCTTGGGTGGAATTGGGTCAAGAAGAYGACTCAAATACATTGGATTGGGTTGGCCTCGAAAACGATTCCCATATTATTTACCATATATCGTAAAACATGGCAATTAGAAGCTAACAGGAAGTGGGAAATGTAATTCTCACTATAAACAGGCAAACTTACCTTACCTTACCAAAACAYCTGTGCAGCCGCAAACCGAGGACGCGATGCTTCAACCTGGGACAATGGTGTACCCCCAGCCTCCGATACGTTTGGGTTACCAYGACTGGGTTGCCTTGCGAGTTACCTGTTCCGACGGATGCAGTGGACCGCAATGAACAGCTTTCGAACCTCGGGCGGGGACACGATGAGAACCAGACTAAGGGGCCTGAACGGAACATTGAGCGTAGAGAATACACGACGAGCGAAAACCGTATGGGAAGGAGCAATTCGGATAGCGTTGGTCAACAAGATCGATCTGGTAAGGACGTCGCTGGCCTCAAGAGGTATATGAATTAACGGGCCCAACCTGCGTCRCCGTTGGAATGCCTGGCTGATCGGTCATCATAACGATCGTCCTTGTCGTCCCGTCGACGGTCCTCCCGCTTGCGCTCAGGTTCTTCACGGCGACGCTCTCTGTCCGCATAGTACTCATCGGGCCTACGATCCTCGTAGCCACGACGATACTCATCAACGACAGGCCTGCGGTCATCATCACGCCTTGGAGGCGGGGAGCGAGGGCGACGTCCATCGTCACGGCGAGGAGACCTGGATCGTTCACGACGGTAGCGGTCATCCCTGGGCCGCTCGTCTCTGTAGCGATCTTCTCGTCGATCATCCCGACGATAGTTGTCTGGCCCACCGCGCTGTTAGAAAGGGGTATCAGTCCTGCACGCCTGGGAGCGCGAAAAACCTTACATTTTCATCTAATTCGACGCGAACGACCTTGCCACGTAGGTCCTTCCCGTCAAGATCCCTGATAGCGCGCTCGGCGTCGTCTCTCGACAAGTATTCCAAKATTCTGAGGAGGTGTAAGCGAGTTGGAAACTTGAAACAAAACAAAAGGAAACGCACCCTTGACCGGCGTTGTCGCGGTCAACATCCGCAAAGGAGACACTGCCCGCATCGCGTCCGAAATCCTTCAAGTCCTATTGGGGAGCAGGGACGTTGTGTCAGGTCGGTCTTCCCATTTAAACATATCGAACAATTGTGGGCACGTGGTAAGGGCAGCCATCCAAAACCAATCCGATAACGGGTATAGCCTCGCCAAGGACAGCGGTCGAGTTGCCAGGTGCAATCACGAAGCCTTCCACAGGGATCCACAGGGATGAAGAACGACCGGTCGACCAAATTCGCATACCTGCCAGCTCGTGTCACGAGAGATTCCTGAAACAATGATTCGATGCCCGGGGGGTCGACGGGAGCGAGGAGCACTTGTATCAATGTCAGTTTGGTTGCGAACGAAGATTGAGATGAGCGCATACACTTCACGGCGAGGCCTTGATTCTTTTGCGAATTCGACCACGATGCTGGGGAAATTAACGGTTATACATGGAGGGCAGCCGATATGTAAGGGGCATTTACTTGGTTCCCATGAAAGGCTTCCCGTTGAAGTTGTGCAAAGCGTCTTCGGCGTCCTGGTGACCTGGTTGAGTAATATGGCTTCACGCGACCATCGCAGAACCGACCTTGTAGCTTTCAAACTCAACGAAACCGAAGCCTAGCCAAGAACCAGATATTAAACCATGGGCGAGCAATAAATCGAAGCGAATTACCCGTCATAACACGACAGTCGACGATGCGGCCATAACCGTCGAAAAACTTGGAAACGTCCTCGGTGCGAACGTCGGGTGGGAGTCCTGGACGCTGTTACGACAGAGGGGACTACAGACTCGCAAAACACTCACTGCCGAGATAGAGACGCCTGGACATGATGGTGGTTGAAGAGAAGGAGGTTTGCTGAGTTTCAATTATGAGGAAGTTCAATACATTCATTCTCACGTGCACGGACCACTGGCGATTGATCAACTCGCACGAGCGATGGGCGGCTTTTACAGAGTCGACTAGCATTAGGACAGAGGATACATAATAAGCAAGGAATAGGCGACATATACAGGAAGAACAAGAGACAGGGCCCAGGGACCGGGAAACTAGTGCTGGGACCAGTTGATCGTGTTGATGTCAATACCCTCCTGGACCATTTCCCAAAGAGGACTGCAGACGAGGTCAGCTGAAATCCCAGCGTGGAACACAGGAACCCACCTCATTTCTCGCAGCCGATGCACCACTCTCACAATATTCTTCACCACAAAATCTATTTCAGCCTCTGTTGTGAACCTCCCAATGCCGAAGCGAAGCGATGAGTGAGCCATGTCCTCAGCAGCACCTGCACGGCAGGAAGCATAAGTATCTAACAAGAGCTCAGGAGCAGACAACGTACCAAGAGCTCTCAACACATAGGAAGGTTCCAAAGACGCAGAGGTGCATGCACTGCCCGACGAAAGCGCGATGTCCTGCAGATTGTCAATACCTCGGACAATCCTCGATGCGGCAATACAGTCGTACTCACCTTCAAAGCCATCAGAAGACTCTCGCCCTCAACATAGGCAAAGCTGAGATTAACACATCCAGGGTAGCCATTCACGTCCCCGTTTCGCACAACGTGTTCCACTTGGGCATTGATACTGTTGATGAGCCGTTCGGACAATTGCTTGACACGAGCATGGTCGCGCTGGGGAAGCAGTTGTCAGCAAAATCCAAACGAACACAGACACTCGGAAAAAATGTCATCAGTACCCCTGCACAATTCTCATCGCAGAACCGCAGAGAGCCAGTGAATGGCAAGAAGCGTTCAACTCGGGGAAGGACATTTGTCCAGTGCATACTTCGTCATGTGAGGAGAGACAGAATGCTACTCACCGCCATTTCCTTCTGTGCAATCCGGGCAGCTTCCCCCAGTCCAACAACCAACGCGGTTGGCAAAGTTCCACTACGCAACCCACGCTCCTGGCCTCCACCGCTAAGAATAGGTTCTATTCTTACCCTCGGTCTCCGTCGAACGTAAGCAGCACCGACGCCTTTAGGCCCATAGAGCTTGTGACCAGAGATGCTCATGAGATCGATGTTCATTTCGTTGACGTCCAATGGGATTTTTCCAACAGCCTGTGCGGCATCGGTGTGGAAATACACCCCGCGATGTTTCCGAACAATGGCACCAATTTCCTTCAAAGGCTGAATAACACCCGTCTCGTTGTTCACGGCCATAATGGATACCAAGGAAGTGTCAGGTCGAATAGCAGCTTCGAGCTCTGCAAGGTCGATAACACCGTTTTTCTGTACAGGGAGATAGGTGATGTCGAAACCTTCCTCGCTCAGTTTTCTGCACGAGTCCAGAACGCATTTATGTTCCTAAACTACGATGAGCACTTAAGGGTAATTCAGAGAAAAATACACATACTGTTTGGGTCGTGATAACGTGCTTCTTCTTCTCTTTGTGGAACCGGGCTATCCCTTTGATTGCCATGTTATTGGTCTCCGTTGCGCCTGAAGTGAAAACGATGTCCTTGGTGTCGGCACCAATGATATCTGCTACGTTCTTTGAAACAAATATGAGAATCGTGTCCCCCACATTACAACAACACTCCCGACCTTTCTTGCCTCTTCAACGGCTTTTTCGGCTTCCCATCCATATGCGTGCGTACGACTGTGAGGATTGCCATACTGATCGGTCAGATAGGGAAGCATAGCGTCCAGCACCCGGGGGTCAACAGGGGTCGTCGCCTTTGAAAAATATGAATAAACCTCTCAAACCAGGGCAAGCCGACATACCTGCAGATCGAGATAGATGGGCCGCACTTGTTCGGTGACGGAGCCGTCGCGCTGGGGAGCCTCCAATTTGAAGCCCAACATATCTTGAAGATGGTCAGCCCACTGAGAATAACTAGTTAAAAGATGCAGTACCAGGCCGTGGCACAAAGTGACTCTCTTCCTGATACGTCGAAGGTACATCGACGACACTTGCTCTATCGGCACCCGACGGCTGAACAAACCCCCTGCGAGGTGCGCAGAGGGTCCTAGCAACACCGCTACGCCTAGCTACACTGCGAGAGACCCTTGCGAGCATGGTGGTGGGAGGAGTAGAACACAGAACACGGCGTAAGGTCTGCTGACAAGAGTCGGGGAGCACAATTCATTCGGCGCAGCGATGACGACCCGGCACGGCCTCGGAACTACAGGGTCACGTGGACTTAGTTTTGTCTGCACCCGAACTAATCATGTGAAGGCGCGCTTCATTGAGGTGAAAGGCGTCAAGATATTCATTACAAGCAACATAATCTGCATAACACGAGAATTTTTTNACGACGATGCTACCGTTCTACACAGACCCCCATAGCAAACCAACGAAATATTTAAAGGGATGGGTTGGAGTTCTGGACCAAGGCGACGAAGTACTCCTGGAACCATGTCCCAGCTTCAGGGGCGGGCTTGTGGGCAGATCTGTCAAAAGCATCAGGTTCCCATTCATCTAAAGGAAAGGAAAATCACTTACGCAACACCGCAGTGGGTATCGTATCGAGGAGCAGAGGTGTTGGAGGTACCATCAGCCTCACCTCCGGGCTTCACCCAGACAATGGCATCGATGAGCGAAGAGCCGGTGCTGAGAGTTGGGCGCATGCCGAAGCCTGCTCCCCTGACGTTACACCATTCACCCCACTCGTTCCTGATGTTCTGACGACCCGATCGGCCCTGGTCGACGATGAACTGAGCATTGAAGCCGTTCTGGCGGAGAACAGGTGAAATAGCCTAGGGAGGAAATTGTCAGAACTGAAATTTTACAGATATACGACCGCTTTACATTAATGTATTTCAATTCGTCGGTGTTCTGGTTTCCTTGGGTGACGGGGTCAGGCGACGAGGCACCTGGAGAGCTGTTAGGAGTCTGGCAACATCTCGAATCTAGAGAATCACGTACTGAGGGCATTGTAGTTGGCGACATTGGTGGCGAGACCCTTGATGAAGGGGGAAGATCCGGCGCTCTTGTAAATATCGGCGTAGAGACGTGCGGCGGGTGTCAAGTTGGCGTTCCATCCGAGCCAACCAGCATGGCCGGCATCGATGTACGAGTAAACACCGACAGCGGAAAGTTTCTGGAGGGCGTAGACAACACCTTCCTGTAATCGGGACCATTTAGTTTTGTATTGACTTGCAGATTTTTTACACGGACCTTGTATGCCTTCTCTGCACCCCTGCACTTCGCGACGTCCATGTTAGTCACCATGTTCGCAAGGGAATCGGGCTCAATGACAGCGATGACACGGACGTCAGGGTATTCTGGAAGTTTCTTTCAGTAAGATTCCCTCAATGTCAGGAAATTGACCACTCACTCCTGACCTCAGCGACGAGCTGGTCAACGTATCTTCGGTAGTTAGCTTCGCCGCCATTTGCGATGGCAAACTCTCCATTGGAGGCGTAAGCGGCGCAGTCACGGTCGGGAAGGTCGTACACGACGATCTGAACGATGTACTTCTTTCCCTCGGCCTTACCCTTGCGGTCAGCGTCGGCGAGGTATGTTCCCAGGTCACCAGTCTTGGCAATGACGTCGAACCAGGTGAAGGTTGGGATGTCTTTGACCTTCAATGCCTTCGCCTTGACAGAAGCGTCAGAGATCTGAGCGGCAGCATCGTCAACTTCCTTGGCGTAGTAGGGGCTGAGGTAAATCTGGGAAAGTATTTAGTTAACTTGATCGAGACACGACGAACTTCCTCCTACCTCATATCCAGTGTATGGGTTACCGCTGACAGCCGTTGGGACTCCTGTGCTGGTGGGAATGGTAGTCGTGCCAGGTTGAGTGGGGGTCGTGCCAGTTGAGGTAGGGATAGAGACGGTTGGGGTGCTGACAGTCGTAGTAGGAGCGCTTCCGGGACTGCATCTTGCTTAGTATATCATAAGAACAGGTCAAGAGCAGGCTTACAGGCACTGGGAGTAGAACTCGTTCAGCTTCGTGCAGACTGCTCCGGCAACGCAAGTAGTGTCACCGCCTAACGAAGGTTGCTAGCCGTCAGTGTCTGCGAGAAGGAGAGCTCGAAACCGACATACTGTAACCGGTACCACCGCACTGGGCATATATAGGTTGAGCGGCCCTTACAAGGGGCAACAAGAGGACAAGCGCCGACAAGGACTGGATCTTCAGCATCTTGGATGGAGGTGAGTGCACACCGAAACCAACTCAAATTCTAGCCTTATATACATTGAAATTAGAGGGTCCGTCTGCACCCTTCAATCCGGTGTTGCACCGAATGGCCACAGAACGGAAAGACGTCGGGAAAGCTTGACTTGTACAAATCTGGAAGCAAACCTCGTCGACCGAGAGACAACGGAGCGTATAAGGCCTGCGACCTCCGGCTCAACGTCGGACTGTGTGGGGTAGTTCAAATGGTCATGCAAGATCGACATCTGGATTGAGTACTAAATATCGAGACAAAGAATCACACACGCACGATAAACCATATAATAAGGTAGTTTCTTTCGCGGTTCGGCCATAGTTCCAAAGGTCAGGAGGCATACCTGGATCAAATGGGCTGCAGATCAACGTGAGGGTGCTGGGACTGGGAAAGTGTCCCATTCAGAAGCTGAGAACTTCGGCAAGGGTTCTGTCTCATGACCTCGGGAGTTGTTGGAGAGGTCAAAGTATTCCACGACATCCACCTCGTCTTTCTAAGACCGTCGGCAGCAACGATCAAGACGGGCTCGACAATGGTGCATGGAACACATCCTCAAAAGTTGAGAAAGACAACAAACCGAGAATTAGCCGCTAGTGTATTCGAGGTCGAAGTACAGGTAAAGGACATGCGGCAAAACTGGAACAGAATTATGGGTATTCGCAATCGTGAAGGCGGTAATTTGGGACTTACAGGAAGCAGAAGAAGTTGATTATCCTGGCATTGAATCGCAGCACGTCAATAAATGGCAAGAGATGATTCTCAGGCCGAGAGGCTTGGAGAGCGACTACGCTCACATCTACCGGTACTAAACCGACGAAGTTCCCGAGAATGGAATCAGCATAAGTACGTACGTGCGCTGCGTGACCATTCATGTGGAAAACTCGAGCGAGTGAGTCCTTTGTGTGCACCCGATGCGAGTAAAAATAGATTCAAGAAGGTTCGGTACAAATGTCGCGTCCTATTATCGTCGCTTGCTGGCACTCGGGGGAGGGGGAAGGAAAGGTAACGCGCCACCTCCCGCTCCTGTGACATTGGAGTCTGAAGTTCCGAGTAAATTGGAAGAACTTGATTGCTTGCTCCGACCTGGGATCGAAATTGAAAAAGTTTGACCTTCTTTCAGAGTGTAGTCTTTCTTTGGTCCAGCAGGTGCTTTAGCTTCCGGTTCTTCACTCTCAGCAGAAGCATTTAGGGCAGCGCGGTGCCGCCTGGTCGAACCAATTGGGTACGTGATTGGCTACTCGGGGATGTGGGGAACACCTACTTGGTATAATCTTGAAGAGCAACGTCTAGAATAGGTGAATCAGAAGAAATAAACACCGTCTGCAATCCTTGTACTTACTGAAATCGAAGCTGTCTGTCCTCTCCGCAAACCCCATGCCTATGTAAGCCTTCTTGCCTTCATCTTCGACTCGGACGACAAAGTAACGAGAGGAATCCAGAACTGCTTCGACAGAGGGTCGAGCGGGATCATACCCTGTCTTTGCGAATACTGCTGACAGTCAGATCGTGGCCAGGGGAGTAAGATTAACCGTTATCATACGTTCACCTACGCCAGCATTCAAGTCAGCTCTAACGCTCTCGGTGCATGAGCGGACTCACCAGTAGTGGCGTCCTCAAACACCAATGTCACTCCTTTCGAGTTCTCTAGAACTTTCAGTCGGCCTTTCCACAGAGGCGCTGCGAGGTCACCCCAGTCATTCGCGCGATGACCTTCGTTCTTGTTGAGCGGTGGGATTCGGTACACTGCATCGAAGTAAGCAGATGCTGAAGGCTCAAGGCAATGTATAGACCTGATATTTCGCGAGCAATATAGAGGATAGATTCGATATCGTCGTCCATGATGATGGTTTAGGAATAGGAATACTGTGGCGGCAACTGATTGGAGGTGCCCGTGCCACTTTGTTTGTACAGTCTTCCTCTCACTTCCACCATGGTGAACGCGCCTCCAACGCCTCCTCCGCTCTCAACCACAGAACTTCAGGATGCTGCGAGGGCGTCTTCCAGCCAGAACACCACTGAAACTCAATCCACTACCCCAGATGTGTATCAGCTACGATTCCCTGCCATAGTGGACGCAGTCTCTCGCAGCGACTATCGTGCGGTGGCTCGTATCGCAGAAGAGATCGACTTGACTGTGAGATAACCACTCAAGCCAGCTATGCAATATCTCATTGGAGAGGCAGGCCGTTGGAGACCACCAGACCAGTAGATTGCTGATAATTGCCCCCCTTGTGCTGGCCTATCTGATTGAGGATCAGACGTGAGATCTCTTCCAGTTGAGATCTATACCTTACTGAATCGCATCAATAGACCCCCAGCTCGTTATGCCCTTGCTCGACTTCCGGACATCCATGCAAGTTTACCCCTTAGCAAGTTGCTGGCTGGTCTAGTGAGCGTGACGCTCAACCGCGTACACCCCCAAGTCTATGCCACAGCCACGTCCCTCGTCGAGCTCGTCTCCCAGCCAGATTTTTTCCACCAAGAACTTGCCTTGGTTCTCACCAAACTGGCGACAGTGTTCATGGGTTCGTGCTCCTGTGTCTTCAACGAGTCGAAGGTGGACTGGCTGAAACACACTGCTTAGATCGCTTCCGTCTGAGAACATTCGAGCTTCTTTCCAAGGCGTACAGCTCTTTGCCTTTGACATTAGCGGAGAGCTATCTTGGAGTGTCTGGGTCGCTTATCTTGGAAGGTTAGCAGACGCTTAAAGATGGTGGTGCCGACGCTAAGGAACTTTTGCAGAGGCAGGCAAAAACGGTTGGACCTACGATGCCAGTAGTCAAATCCTCAAGCCAAAGGCAAGGGCGAAGGCGGAGGCAAACTTCAAGGGTTCGTTCCTTCATACCTGTACTCGCTCGATGTGCCTGATTCCAGGTCTATGCAGGCTCTTCATCCTTGTCCACCTTCGACTTCGTCACGGACAGTGTCGGACGATTGGAAGCGTAGTGATTAGCATTTCCCCCAGGGGAATGAGGTCCACCACTTTATTCGTTGTACTATGTAGTAAAGAAAAGCTAATGTCAACCCGGAAGAGTCCCAATTTTGTAGTCTCCATGTCTCTCGATGTTAAGCGCCTAGCGTCACGTGACACATTTGTGCTTAAATGGGTGATCGCGTCCCTGACGCGACTTGATCTTGAACCAATCCCAGCGCTCTGCCCTGCAACATAGTAAACTCAGAATTTAGGCATCTTTTATTGGATAGTATGTTGATTTTTGCTCTATTCAGGGTGCACGCGAGTCATTTTGCCGGCCGCTAACTTCAGACTCTGTTGGTATTTTCTGATTCAGCAGGTCTTCATGACGCAAGGGTCCACCTCTGAAGAAGGGGCATGCGCTCCAGTCGCAGGCAGCTCTGGCATGGCTACTGTAGGCCCTCGACGACGTTTTCTGATTCCATGACCTCCCTTACCGAGAATCTAGGAAACCCTAGATGCCGACACTACCGCGGATCGTTGGGTCGACCTTCAGTTTACCTGGGCTGGAAAGGCTTTCAAGCTTACCATAGCAGACTCAGATAGGTCGGTGCTCTCTCTTCATCGGCGCTCGCCAGGTAGATTGACCCTTTTTGCAGAGTGTTCGACTTGAAAACGAGTCTCCGTGATCTCACAAAGGTCCCTATCGAAAGACAGAAGATTCTTGGACTCGTTAAAGGAAAGCTACCTCCTGATCAGGCTCGAGTGTGAGCGGACATCCACTGCACGACGATTGTCTGTCTTACCATTTTGTTCAGAGCTGATCTAGGGCTGACCCCGGGAAAGAAATTCTCTCTCATTGGCACTCCCGAAGGCGATGAGATCAAAGATCCATCCAGTCAGTACTCGACTTGAGGCTTTCGAAGCAAACTGATACTGATACTCATGACACTGCCAGAACTTGAGAGCCTACCGGATGTGGTCAACGACCTCGACGTGGACTTTACTGAGAATATGGCAGCTAGTAACCGCTATCAGCACGATGCCAGAAACATTCGTAAAGTGAAGGAGATGACGGCAAAACTCAACGTCAACATCATAACTCCCCTTCGACCAGGGAAGAGGCTTCTCGTCCTCGACATCGACTATAGTCAGTGTTTGAGCATAAACCTGAGTTCGTAAACTGATCGCACATACACAGCCATTCTTGACACGAAGCCACTTACGTCTGGAAGTCTCCCTCCGAGTGAATGTGCACGGCCTTATCTACACGAGTTCCTCGAAGCAATATACCCATATTATGACAGTTCGTAGCCCTTTCGGTCTCGTTCCTCTATCACAACTCATTTTATCTTTCTAGTTTGCATCTGGTGAGCGCACTGCACACTTTGCTCATGATCTCACGGCTGAGTTCTGATGCCTCTTGCTCTAGGTCACAAACCAGCTGGATATGGTTGGAAACAAAATTGGTAGAGCTGGGCATGATCGGATCTGACAAGAACTATCATGTTCGTGCTCCTTAATTGTTTCTTGTGTGTGTCGCTCATACTTCCAGAACAGATCTCTTTCGGTAATGCCCCTTCTTACTCGGCAAGGAAAGTTTCCAAATCCTCAAATTCTTCGCCCTAGTTTTGGATAAAACCTCAATGTTCACGGTGTTCACAGAGCGTGAAGGAAAACCTTGGCAACACTCTGTCAAGGCACTCCAGATCATTTGGAATCATTTCCCTGAGTAGTGAGTTCAGCTCTCTCTGTGGTTCGACTGGTCACTCTGATATGGAGGAATTTCAGTAATGCGAGCAATACTGTTCACGTTGACGATCTGGTGACGTATCTTCTCGCTTTCAGACTTCTCAGCTTTCTTAATGGTTGTCTAGAGCCGCAACTTTGCTTTGAATCCCAGGGAAGGGATCAAGATCCATGCATTCAAAAATGCCCACACCTCGGAAGCCATGGCCGACCGAGAACTTGAGAAGCTCACCCGATACCTGGTACACATATCGAGCCTTGACGATTTTCGAACGATAGCCCACAAGGTACGCGATTATCATGGCGCTCGTATACGTCCACTGACTTTCTTGATGCTTAGGAATGGAAAAATGTCGTAAAGAAATTGTCTCGCCCATAGGGTAAGGCTGGGATCCGACGGGAAAGCATCGTTTCCTCATCAAGGTGGATGACTCCTGTTGTACGGATCACAAGGCTTGTGTGTACCTATATCTGTAGTGTCACAGGACACCTTTTGTCATCTTTAAGGCTTTTCTTGAGTTTCGATTTGCAATTTATGGATTGTACTGTAATCAAGTTCATTGACTCGAACATTCCTGCTGGGTCAGTGATTTCGTGTACTTCTGTACCAGCGTGTGTTAGTTCATCCCTCCGTTAACGCTCCTCGATGATTTTGACATACCTAATAGTATGTACCCTAAGCTTGAAACGACCTGATCGCAACGCCGACCTTAGTTCCGTCGCCGATCCGTTTCAGTGCTTGTTGATGAGATCAAGGTTACAAGTGTGTGTGAGAGCTCAAGTGAGTGACCGAATTATCACAAGCACTGCTGAACCGCACAGGAGTCCTTTAAATGCCACCACTCCCGGTAAAATGGAGGTCGTTTATCCGTCTCGCATTTACTCCTGGGTGCTTTCTTGCTCCTCTCTCTGCCACGTATCTCTTTAACGGACGCGCTGCCTGCCAAAGGGTTTGTCTTACAACAATGTCTGCCTCTGCCACAAATTCGACAGTCGCACCTAAACCGGTGCCAATACCACGACCTTCTGCAAGCCTGGTCATCATCAACCAGCGAAACGAGATACTGCTTGTCGAAAGAAATCCGAAATCTAGCGCCTTTGGTGGAATGCATGTTCGTATCTCCCGGGCAGCAAACCGTGGCTTTCTCATAAACTGGAACTCTAGGTCTTCCCCGGAGGCAATTTCGACAAGAAGCAAGACTCGTCGCTTGCCATCACTGCCATTCGCGAGACCTTCGAAGAGTCAGGCTTGCTCTTGGCCTCTTCATTTGCGGACAGCTCGGTAATGAATCCAAGTGCGACTGTGTCGGAGAAGGTATTGGACGAGGAACGGTTTGCGATACATCAGCAAAAAAAGCTGTTTCAAGATTTCCTGTCGGAGCACAACCTCAGGCCAGATGTCGCTGCGCTTATGCCCTTCACCGAGTGGATAACCCCTGTTGGCCCTCCCAAGTGAGATACCTAGCTTATCTCCGGTATGATCGATCTCTGCTCACAATGCAAACCGTTCGTTTCGTATACAGGCGGTTCCGAACTCAGTTTTTTNGTGACTTTCCTTACACCGTCCCCGTCGTCGGGTTTCTCGTCGGGAAAGAAGCAAGAGAGGCTCCCAACTCCAGGTACTGTATGATCTACGTGAAGCCGATTTCTAAACGCTAACCTGAGCATTCTATTTTCATTGCTTGACGCAGATGGTGGGCAGGAAGTAATTGCCGCCCGCTTCATCCACCCCGCCGAAGCCCTGGAAGAACATAAAGCGCAGAAGATGAGCTTTATGCCACCACAATTCTACATCCTGAGCACCCTCGCGGAAATCCTGAAGGGGTCGGTGAACACCGCAGAGCAACGTGAGCGAGTCGAGGCTCTCTCAGCCGGTGCTTTTGGCAAGCTGGTGATCAACCCTCTGGCTATCGGCAAAGATGATACCGATCGCCAGATCTTGGCATACGAGGGTGATGAAGGAAGAGGAGGCCCGAAGGGGAGACTTCACCGTGCAATGGTGCAGTTTGGGAAAGGGGTAAACAGTTTTGTCGCCTATGAGGAGTTGGTACTGACTCTCTGCTTCTCCTCAGACCGTTGCGCAGATAACTTTAGTTCGGAACTTCGACATTTCCAAGGACATAGAACCTGCTACTTTCAATATGCCTTCTTCCAAACTCTAACGATAAATGCTCCCGGACGCTTGTAGCGGCAGCCTGACCAGGTGCGGGTGATCATGGGGTCATCGAATCCGTTCCAAAACGACCCCGCATACCACTTGAGAGGCCACGGGATCTTGGATCTCAATAGGCGTGCGATAGGCATATTATCGACGGTCGCCATCGACGCGCATCTGGATGCGGTATACGTTATAGGACGCATAAACATTAATGTATTCAGTATATTATTAGGCATAAACGAGTGGTTCTAGTTGGCAGAGGCAAAGAAGAGATTTATAGCTACAGAGGGGTGTTCAAAAANGACAACAAAAGCTATGCTACAGTGGGGCAGGTCTCGTGGGCAGACCAGATTAAATGAGAGAACGAGTTGAAATAAGTGAATGGGGATAAATAACCGATGATGTCGAGAAAGAAAGCGGGAATCAGCCGTGCATCTATCGAATATCTAGTTGTAGAACTGGTAGTCGTAATCAACGCTCGAGCCCCAGAAGGATGGGTCGCAAGCACCAACATCGGCCTCACCAGTTCCTCCAAGGCGCAGAGCGTGAACATCGGTAGTCGTCGCCGCGGTCCAAGTTGGTAGGCCAGCCGCATTTGGGTTACCATTGTTGAGGAATGCCTTGTATCGTTGCTGAATCTGCGAGGTAAGAGCACTTTGTTCCGCAGTTGGGTTGGCAACGGTCCCGAACTGTGGCACAAGAGAAAGACATCGTCAGAAAATACAAAACCATGAATAATTAGAAAGACATACCACAATCTGGATATCGTCTTGGTGGCAGACGACGCCGTTTTGAGTGCACCTTGGGACTTCCTCGTTGCCAGGGTAGGTGGCACCAACTACGAATTGACCAACATAAGCGTTACTGCCAGCCTGAACCCATGCCCTTGAGAAAGTCCAGCCCGAGCACTTCCACAAATAATCAGTGCCGAGTTTCTCAAGTTGGAATCGGCCATCGACCTTCCCGTCGACTATCGATCCGGGGGCAGGGGTGTAGAATGGTGAATCCAGGATAACAGAAGTCCTCTGGTTTCCGAAAGTGAGACTGGTTAAATAAGGGAAAGCTCCCTCGTCCAGAAGAGGTGGGAGCGATTTGAAAATAGCCCAGGCGGCCTCGTTTTCAACGGAAGTCACAAGGAGGGGTTTGTTGATTGAAGGGAAGGGTGCGGTGGTGTCGAATGGTGTGGTAATAAAAGTCCCATCGAGGACTGGGCGGATCGGTTGTCCAGTACCTGCAGCGGGGATGTTGTTCACTGCGTAGTCATACGTGGCTTGCTGTGCTGAGAGAATGGAGCTGAGGGACAAGCCATTCTGGCAAGAGGCAGAGCTACATCCGACTCTACTCTTGAAGTCGTCGGCAATGGTTTGGTGAATGGCAGGGCGAAGGTGTCCAAAGTTGATGGGGTCCGAGTGCAAGATCACTGAACGGAAAAGAGAACTGGCGGAAGGCGCAGAGAGTATCGCACGAATCATGCTGGCACCAGCGCTCTGGCCGGCAAGAGTCACTTTGGAAGCACTTCCACCAAACGATGGCGCGACACGCTTGACGAATTCCAAGGCATTGACAACATCTTTGACTGCAAGGTTCGTATTGCCATTGGGGGCCAAAAGCCCGAGCTAATAACAGGTAAGTGACGGGGTCTCAATGACATGGCGCGAAAGGCAACTTACAGCGCCAAGACGATATTGAGGGACAACAACGATGGAGTTTGTTGCCAAGGCAAGCTTGGAACCGTCGATACCTGTAGAAGTGGCAGAGCCTACGACGAAAGAGCCCCCATGAATCCTTGAAGGAAAAGAAACTGAGCCCATCGCACATCAACGATATGTAGCAAAAACACTCACCAGACTAGGACAGGCGCGTTGCTCGTCAGCGGATTCAGAGAAGGTGGTACATAGAGCACCATCGAAAGACAGTCTTCGGAGTAGGTCGATGAACTGACATCGTTCTGAGGGCAAGCCAATGGCAGGGCGGACACGTTATTTGAGCCATTGCTGGTGAGAGGGCGTTAATCCTAGAGCTTGCAGACGCGAGTGTAGAAAACTTACGGAAGCTCCCAGGAGTTGACCAGAGTAGATGGGGCCCAGCGCGCCGCACTTGCGTATCTGACTGGGTAACGGTGGGCACCATCTGGGTCGAGGACACCACTAGCAGTGCCGAGCGGGGTAACCCGAGAGAGAGCATTAAGACCACCCTCAGGGCAAAGGTATCTTTCCACAAAGGAGAGCTGGCATAAGATCTTCTTGGGGTCGATTTTTGGAATCCTAAGGCCAATGGGTGCTGCAGAGACGGACGAGAGAAGGAGAGCCTGGAGTAAAAGAGGGACTAGAAGAGCGGACAACATGGTGGAGAGGAGAAGGGGAGAAGAAGGCCAGGACCTGGAGAAAGAGGAAACGAGCAATGCGAATCATTTATAGCAGTCATGGACACGGCTAATGAAACGACGAGTTGACATTTTTCTGACAGACAACGCGAACCTAGCTGGGAAATCTCCCTCATTAGGACCATCGCCGCCCAAATCTGGACCAAAGGCGCATGTTATCGCCGTCAAATGTCCGTGTCAAGTATGTCTTCTGATGATCTTCCTCTGGTTGTATTTTCTACCTCCATCTAGACGCCGCCTTGTCTTTTCCAATTACAAGGCTGCCCGCTCTCATCAGGCGCAGCGAATCTTCGTGTAATCCTGGACGTACCTCATGATAGGAACCCAGGCACAGTGTTTGCCACTGTGATCTCATGATGATATCTGGAGAGAGTGCTTCTCATCCGCGCATCGGGAGGCGAAGCACACAGTTTCACGCTCATGATGCGAGTTGGCTGTGAATGTTGAACGTTGAATTCTGACGCAGATCTAGATGTTCGGATACCGAGCGAGTTAGCTTTCAGTTTGCGTTCAAGGGGCCGCATCTGCTCATATTCGATATTTCCTACATGTTACGATAAATTTGATTGATGAGAGCAGGCAACTCAATGGTACCTGCGGCGCTGGGTTATGTTATGACAGAGGAAAGAATTGAACGAGGGACGATTGCGGGTGCGGCGTAGAGGATGTTTGGATGCATCGGTTTTGCCAAACAAATACGGCGCGTCTGAACGTCATTCAGTGCTGGTTCAACGATATTCCGCTCGCCCGTTCGATGGCAAGCTCCAACGGTTCTGTCAAGATGTAAGTACGTTCCTCTTTCTTCTCCTTCTTGGTTAACTTGCTCTCAATAGCCTTACAGTCGGCTCTGCTGTCGGCTCAATTCGTGAACTTTTCGCAAAAGTCAAGGTAATCGACGCGAAACATGGCAAATTCGACCTGCTGCTGTGTGCCGGCGACTTCTTTGGACCTCTCACGGAAGATGACTCTGTAGACGACGAAGTCTCTCAGCTGCTAGAAGGGAGAATTGAAGGTACGGGGCTCATGTACACCGGAACTTATCGTGTCCAACCAACCTTGTATTTAGCTCCCATTGAATCCTATATCATGCAGGGTGATCAGCCGCTACCGGGAAAAGTTATCGAAAAGTTTGCCAAAACAGGAGGAGAGTTGTGCAAGAACGTGTTTCTTATGAGTCCGTATACAAACTGTCATCGTCCAGAGGTTGGCAATTAACACCCTCTGCAGGCAAATCTGGAACTATCACAACGGCTCACGGCTTGAGGATTGCTTGCCTCGGCGGAATCTATGATCAGAATATATTCACCTCGTCTGAGACTGCACCGGTACGAAGACAACCTCTAAACTCCAAAACATTCCTTATAACACGTTGTCTCTCTCGCGCAGGGCTTCTTATCGCCTTTCTTCGCCAGTCAGACTGTCGACCGTTTGCTGTCGAACTCACTGTCCAAATCATCGACAAAGCAGAGTTATAACTCACTTGCGTCTATTCAGTCTAGCTCGACCTCATCCCAAAATATTGACATATTCCTGTCGAACGTTTGGCCCGCGTCAATAACCCAGTTATCCGCTGCACCACTGCCGGACCCTCAGTTATCATCAATAGGTACACTTCCCTTGGACGACGTCGTTGCGAAAATCAAACCTCGATATCACTTCGCTGCTGCTGGTGGCCGACCTCCCAAATTCTGGGAACGCGAGCCTTTTGTCTGGGACGGAGAGGATGGACGAATTTCGCGGTTCATCAGTCTCGGGGCTTTTGGCAACGAACCAGCTACCGGCAAAAAGCAACGGGTATGTGCCAGCATCGGATTCTGAGACGCAGCTCTGACGTCCCGTTTAGTGGTTTTATGCTTTTAGTATAGCGCCAATATCTGCTACCACGGCACCAGCGCCCAAACCAGCCAACGCCACCAAAAATCCTTTTATGGCTGGTGTCGCGAAGAATGCATCGAAGCGATCTCTGGAAGAGGCGGCAGAGAACTTCATTTGGGGAGCCATCAAACAACCTACTAAACGTTCGAAAGTCGGTCAGTTAATTCGATGTTGCTGTACAATCCTTGAATCTAAGGCCTCCGGGTAGTCCCACAGGGTGAACCAGGGAAACCTCCACCTGGCTATAAATGTCGAAGGTGTGAATCTACGGAGGTACGTCGCATCCCTTAGTCTTCAGCGCCTTTCTAACTACCGGATTTGGTTAGCATTTCATCAGTGATTGCCCGGAAAGACAGAAGCCTCCCGAGAACTATGTGTGCAAGATCTGTGGCACTGTTCGTATACCCCCAGAGTCTTCTCATTCAAACGCTGACAAGCCTTTTCACCATAGCCTGGTCATTTCGTTCGTGACTGCCCTACCCGAGATGCTGTTGGTGACACTGGCGGAAAGAAACCTAAACCTGGCTACGTCTGTCGTGCTTGCGGAAGCGAGAATCACTACCTCGAGGATTGTTTGGTGGCGAACCAGCAACGAGGTTCTCAATCCGAGCATCGCGGTCGCCGGGGACCACCGAAGGAGATCTCCAGTCAGTTCCTTTTTAGCTCCCGCTGCGAATTAAGCTTTTCATTATGGTGGGCTAATCTCCGCGTTATACAGCTGATGAATGCTGGTTTTGCCTGTCCAATCCCAATCTCGCGTGAGTACCTACATATATGTCTTCTAACATTCAGGGTTTCTGAGCATTTTTATATACAGGAAGCATCTCATCGTCTCCATTGGGAGCGAATGCTATGTGACTTTGGCAAAGGGGCAAATCATCCCGACCCACTCAGAGGATTATACGGCTCAAGTTCCGGGTGGCGGACACATTCTCATCGTCCCGATTACCCACTATCCGACCTTCTCCACCATACCCTCCGATATCGCGCAGCCTATTCTTGATGAAACAGAGAGGTGAATTTCCGCTCCATATAATGAATAATACGAAACGCTTACAATATGCATACGATCACTTTTTTTNAAGTTATAAAACCGCACTACGATCCTTTTTCGCCAAACACGGTGCGGCGACTGTCTTGTACGAAGTTGGAAGACTCAGTGCCAAAGGCGGCCATGCGCATGTACAAGCCGTTCCAGTTCCACTGAAATTAATAGACAAGGTGGAAGAAACGTTCCTCAAGGAAGGCAGCCAGATGGGCATCGACTTTGAATCCGATCCGGATGCTGCGCTTGAGTCGTGCCAAGGGGGTCGAGGAAGTTATTTCCGCGTGGACCTTCCAGACGGGAGGAAGATGGTGCATCTCATGAAGGACCATGTTCCTTTCAGTATCCAATTTGGACGGTAAGTCACTCGAAGCCGCAGTGTGTCGGTGTGAGATCCCCTTGAGAATGTCTGTGTTCTGATGGCTTCTCTTTTTCTCCTTGTTCTACAGACAAGTCCTTGTGTCCTTGCTCGACATGCCAGATCGCTTCGATTGGAAGGCATGCTTGTTGTCAGAAGATGATGACCGTGCGGATGCTCAAGCATTCAAGGCCGCCTTTTCCCCTTTTGATCCCTCCCTGTGATGCACCCTGATGTACCCCGCCGTCCATATTCCCGCTCGTCTTCAACTTCAAGATCACATTCGGCAGTAGTTCTTCCAGATGTATTATGTACACAGAGTATGTAAGGATGTCCTTGTTCAATTTTTTTATTCTGTCCGCGCGCCTGTTCTTGGCCTGACTGTGCCTGCCCCGGCTTTCCCAAAATAAGATGTTTATTCCGTGGGTTCAACTGGCAATCGAAACTGCTTGCTCTTTGATCACTTCTTCTACTTGGGTTTTGTACCTGGACAGGAGATTGTTTAACCCAGGCCCGTCATCGTTTGAAGTCGGATGTTTTTAACTTACCCCTGCCCGAACGCTTGCATGCCCGTTTTCTTTGCCTTCTTCAATACGCGATCGATGGCGTCCAACCCTGGATGATGACAGAACAAGTTATGCTATCAGTAGGTGTGTACCTTACACACATCAAAAAGTCTAGACCGACCTTTATCGAGATCTTCAATAGGCGGACCAAAGGATAGCCTCACGAAATGATGGCACGGAGAGTTGAACAGGTTACGGCGGTGGGCCGGATTGATATCGAAAAAGATCCCTGGGATTACGATCGTTTTCTCCTTTAACAGCTCCTCGAAGAAGGTCTAGAAATGCACATGAGACCCTGAGTAAATATCCAGCAATGTGGAACGGAGGTGCTACTAACCAAACCATTGTTCAGCGGAGCCGGAAGGCGTTCAAGGTTGAGCCAGATGTAGAACGTCGAATTTGGAGGAACGTCAACATCAAGGTGAAGTTCATGCAGCCGCTTCAATACATGATCTCGCTTAGCCTTGAAATGCTTCTGCAGCGCAAGCTGTTTCATAATTGACAGATAGAAATATCAGATCAACGGAGAACAAGCAGACTTTTCGATGGAAAGTGTCACCGCTGACCTTTTCCTGACGGACGTGCTCAGGATCCAACAGGGGTATGGCCGCCAGCTGCATCCTATAGAGTAGGTTAACACCGTTCACGATGTCATTACGCATATTTTGCCGAAATAAACGCACGGGTGGTTAGCGCCGCCATCCAGGAAGGAGCCGGATTGTGAAAGCGCAGTAATGAGGTTTTTTGGCCCCACGACCCAGCAGATTCGCCATCCAGGAAGGCGCCAGTTCTTAAGATAAGATGCATCAGTATACGTATACCCCGGATTCAAAATAAGAAATCCTACGTACCTTCGTCAAACCGTCAATGATAATTGTAGAGTCCTGTTAAAATTGGATATCAGGTAAGCACCTTTTAATAATTGTTTAAAATGAAAGGTTTAACTTACCTCATTGACATCTTCAACATATTTCGCCGACGAGATAGATTTCCCGAAGTCGGCGTCACGATCAGGATAAATGTACCAGGAATAAAACTGACATCATGTAAGAATACAACACAGCCGGTCCAACGACGTGAGATACCCACCTCGTCGAGAATGACGGTAGTTCCCTCCCGAGAAAGGTCGACGAGTTCTTTGAGATCCTTCCCTCTGCGAAGAGGAGTGAGTATAAGAACATTCTTCATTGAAGACGATGTTTATTCCTTACTTGATAACCTAACCAACCGGCGTTTGTTGAGATTGACGGAAACACCTTTGTTCAAAATTCAGGACTATTCGCTCACCTGCCCGGTAGGATTACGGGGGTTGGAAGAAAGGATAACAGCGATGCCTTGGTTACGTATATCCTTCTGAAAGCACAAAAAAANGAATTTAGGAAGCTGTTGATTTCAGAAGTGGGTGGTACGGCCAACCTTGGCTTGTTCCAGATCAAACTTGTATTTGTTCTAAAAACCGGTGTTCGTCATGAGAAGGATGGCTATCAGCATCTAGAGGGACCTACCTTGGAATCAAGACTGTAAAATCATGTGGGATGGTTAGCTGAGGTAAATATCTGCAGAAAGGATCTTACGCAGTGGGGACTGGGACTAGCCGTCGGAAAGCGCTTAAAACTTGATCGTAAGCCGTGTAATCAGGGATCTGGTAGCTCTGGAGATAGAGGGTTATATAAAAGAACCTGCTAACAAATAAATCGTCACGAACTGTGTAGACATCGCCGATGACCGCAGCAACGCGAGACAAGCCAGAGCGGCCTCCAGGTACGATACAAACGTTTTCGTACGTATACTGGCTTGCTTTTCCTTCACGATATGTAAGATTGTAAAGGTTGGCAACAGCCTCACGGAGGGCTAAGGTATGTGGGTCATGAGTTAGATATCGAAAGAAATCTGAAAAGGAAAATCACCTTTGACACCAGTGGTGGGGGCGTATTCCAAAGAATCGAGAGGCACCGGTATGGAGTCTGGTCGAGGAGGTGCTCCAGGAATCGGTCCAACTTCAGGCGCGCCTTGACCGAGATTGGCCCACTCCTGGCTGCTGGAGTAGCTGAAGCCATTTGCCATGGCACGATCCGAGCAGTAGATAACGCCCGTGCTTCCCGGGTGTTCGATTCCTGGCACAGTCTCCTCTTCCTAGAGCAAAATTCAATGAAAAATCGATGATAATGAGCCCATCGCATACGCACCGGATTGATGGTCTGGGGAAAAACTCCCTTGGCCTGGTGGCCCACGACATTTCGGAAAATCTAACAGAATCTAAGCACAATGCAGGGAATCTGACTCTTCAAAGGTAGGTTACCTGATGCGCCTCGGATTCTTTCTCGTGTTTCCAAATCTTCATGACATCACGAACCTGG
>JANBPK010000707.1:74266-240032 GCA_027579435.1 Candolleomyces eurysporus | reverse complement strand
ATTATCTGATAAGATTCTATGCATCGTGTTGTCGGGGCCATTGAGATCGTCGCGTTTTGCGCGTTGTGGTTGTGCCATGCGGCGTTTTGTTACACCACAACGTTTCGAAAGCTTGAACGAACGCTTAAAAATGAATTACACGCGCACTTGTGTACATAACCCACTCGCAATGGCCACAGCATGATATTCACGTTTGTTCCCACCATCCTCAGCTTCGCCTGCGAACACAAGCTGTTGAGACGAGGCAAAACGAGGAATGCGGGTGTCGAAGCCGCAGGTCTGTTTGAGGGACGCGCACTGATCGCATCAGATGTGATTAAGGAAGTCGCCTCCCGTACACATTAGGCCGTGCGAGGCGCACTGACCGCAGGGAGGACGAACCTGAGCAAAAAGTAAAGAAGCAAAATAAGATAAAGTAAAGTAACAAAAAGAAAGGTACTTACCCAGGAAGGAACCGGGCCTGCGTTGAGTGGCAATGTCAACTCGCGCAAAGCACTGGACTGGAGGAATAGGGGGCCCATTTCGTAGACTGGTAGTACGCCCGGCGGCTCGACGTGAGGGAAGGCTTCATGTTTTTGGGCTTTCTTGCGCACAGGAGCTACTCGAGGGCGTCTACCAGGCGGTGGTTGAAGGTGGGGTAGGCTGATGACGGTTGTTGGCCGGTTTGTCGCCACCATCGGACGAGCGGGTCGGGTGGCGGCCAGAGGAAGGGGCAGTGCAACGGAAGTGGTTCTCTCCAGGGCGGCTGGCTCCTGGCCTTCATCTTCCTCGCCGGGTGGAAAGAGCTCCATTTCCAGCGAAGATGCTTAAAAAGATAGGAAAACAAGTAAGAATATAAGCAATAGGCAAAGAATATGAGTTTAAAACTCACCTGGAACCGGGGCATCTTCACTCTCTGGGTTGACAGCAGTCTCGAGGTGTTGGGAGGCGCTCTGTTCCTTTGGTGCGGGCTCTTCATCCTCGGAGGACTCATCTTCCTCGCCCGTGGCACCCGGAATGATCACCTTTGGGAGAGTGGGAGGCGGCATTTGCTCCGGATCACCCGAGGTTTGCATGCCGGCAAAAGCCTCCAGCGGCACCTCATCCCGCAGCCAATGCCAGCCCTCGGTCCCGAAGTAGGCCTGGAAGTCTTCGCGGCGCAGTCTCCAGAATAGGAATGAGACGTGGGTGGCCAAGCTGTTTAGATCGACATTTTGGCAGGTATCTATGTGGGAAAGGGCCGTTTGCTAAAGAAAAGAAAGCATAAGGGAATCATCAGAGAATAAGCAAGAAAAGGATACTTACTAGACGGGGCCGAGCAGTCAGGATTAGCGCAATGAGCCTGTTTAACAGGCCTTGGTCGAGGTCGAACCCAAGGTGAGGGTTTAGATAGGGTCCAAATCCCTTTGCTATGTCTTCCAGGTCCGGGAAAGCAACTATGGTGCGTACAGCGCGGGACCGACGGAGAGTGATCTGCGGCGCCACGTGTTGCGCCGGGGGAAGATCAATCATCTCGGGTGATGAGCTAGCCTGGCGCTTGCCCTTGGATTTCTTGCTTGCACGTTCTTGAGGCATTGCGAAGCTGAAGAAGAAGGACAGAGGTGAGAAGAGACGGAAAGTAAAGGAAGAAAAGACATTGAAAAGTGAAGGCAACTTATATCAAGGAATCCGAGCCTTTAGAAAGCTTAAGTCAAGAAAAAGGAAACTATCCGATTTGGGAGCAGGAGGCTTCGCGCTGCCCGAGAAGTCAAAACAAATCTATATATTGCTCGGCTTCTTTGACATATCTCCTCTTTTGGGAGTCAGATCTTTAATCTAGGAATAAGCGCCCTAGTGGGCGGGAAAGCCGTCTCACTCTATTAGTGATGGATGATCAACCTACACCATTTGCTTCCGCGTGCCTGATGGGGCTGTTTATCTGGGAACTCTCTCACACGGTGGGACCGAGTAAGAGTGCGGGCCGACGTGTGCGCTACAAGGACAAAAAGTGACGTTTTGATGCGGTGCGACGGGATTCGGTCCCTAAGCGTCGGGCTAACAACTGAGTGGTGTATTCTCAAAAGCAAAGGATAAAAGGCCTGCTGCTCTATACACCGCGACTGAGGACAGTCGAAAGCTGGTTTGGGGGAGATGATACGACCGTGTTCGCTTTTTCGCAAATAAATACCAATTTTATTGAATATATTGTTCATCATTCAATTGAACGGTCGTGTCTATTAAATCTCTATGTTACGAAACCCTTCCAGTACTAAGATAACTCGCGCGGCGCGAAGGATAATTAAAGAGTACACTACTCTTGGGTTCACGAGGGTTGGAGTCTGCTCGAGGACTGCCGACTTAGAGGCGCGCCCGCCATATACCCGAGATTAGGGTTTAGTAAGCTAGCCGGTTGGCGCCGCTTCAGATTAAACGGCCTACCCTGCAGCTGAAAGGCTCAATTTCACCCTTAAAGCAATAAAGGTGGTTTCCTAGGCACTAAAGGTACCTATCCTCTCGCGCGGCCTCACATTAATCGAGTATATTCAGTGCTGGAGCAGTAGGGCGAGTCCCTAAGCATATAAAGAGATGCACGGCTAGGTTTCGGCACATCAGACGGCATGATGGCTGGCGCGGCACGNAAAAAGGAGCTCAAAAGTACTCTGAAAGGAAAGTCGTTCACGGAAAGAGATACCCGGAAAGTGGTCACCAGGGCTTTTGCCAAGATNAAAAATACTCAATTGACGGAGGTCCGACTCCTCCTCACGCNGCTCGAGCAAAGGTACACCAAGACGGCGGTTGGAATAACCGTAGACCGACCACCCTCGATCAACTTCGGCATCTCACTCAGCATACTAGAAAAGGCAACAAGRATCTATTAATAGTCACAGCGCGAGCGCAGGAGTGGCGTGGCGGCGCCTTGGCGTATCCAATACCCTCTTTTTATCTCTTTATCTCTCTCTCTAGCTGGGGCCTGGATCTCTTTTAATTTTATAAATCTCGTGTACACCTATTTACCATGTTTCCGGTGATCGCGCAGCTCCAGATAGTATATATATTGGACTCTCTTAGCATAGTTTTTCCCCAGAGAATTACTGCTGTTTTATTTGTGTTTACTTTGCGTTTGCAATCAACTGGTTTTGTGACTTTTATCCCATGCGGCATGATACTAAGTAAAGGAAAGATCAAAGCTATAAAGAAGTAACCTTAGGGTTAACTGTGTGATTATCGAGTACTCCTCGATTACTTGGAACTAGTGTGCACAAGAGAGAGAACTTGTAGATTCTTAATACTCTACGCTACCCCCCATACTCGCACCCCCAATTTCAGTGTGGCACGACTATCAAAGGTTTATACATAATACTTACCTCGCACAGCTTGACTTGGAGTTGGTGTTAGGTGTTAATTTGTGTGTTAGTAGTCTCGCTGTTCTCAATCTCTTCAACGTGCATCCATTCATCTTGCTTTTATGACTTTACTTACTAGCAGATATAGTCTCATTCAGCTATCTACTTGCATCCCCGCCGTCTCTCTATAGCTGTCGGCTTCTCTTTTTGACAATGAGAGACAAGGGCAATCAATAAACAACACTTGCGTTACCTCTGTCAGCGTGATTGCAGATGCTGGCAGAGATCAAAACCAGGAGCAGGCATGACCCCTTTTGGCAAAATCTCACTGTTTTGGACAGCTCTCACTTTTTAGGAAGGGGCCATGAACGAACGAACAAAATAATTGAGCAGCCCTACTATCGCACATGTGTTGAGGTGTTACGCGTTACGGTTCAAGACAGCCTTTCCAGAACTGAGATCTCACGATTTAGGAGCACGTTGAAACCTCATGCATGAACTCGATGACTGTGTCACTCCTAGCCTAGAAAGCTGTGTCTTTGTGAGTTTTCTCACATTTCCCTCAATTACTGTGTGTGTGCTCTGATCTAGGACACCGGCCACATCGATATAACAGAGAGCCTTGCTGCTTTCCATTCCCGTTGATTCTGTGACCTGATTGGGACTTCACGATGCTCAAAAACTCGCTCAGAAAACTAATCAAAGATCCACAAGAAGATGTGTATGTGATGGGAGATGAGGAGCTGGATGAAAACGATATCATTGTTCCGTAATAATAATACGCTCCCCTTTCTCTCACTGTGCTATCGCGTTGGAACAGAGCTAACGTGGAATGCTAGGATCATGGGCCCTACAGGAGTTGGGAAGAGTACAGTAAGAAAATCTCTCTCCGCATGCTCAGAAGTCAGGCAATTGACCCACCTGACGAAGTTCATGAACAGCATTATTGGGAAGTCCATGGCTCACACTGGCGACGGATTTTAGTCTTGCACACAACAACTGCAGCATTATGTTGTGCCCATCAAAGAAGAGCTGGCTAAGAAGTACAAATTGTCCGGCAGAAATCTCGTTCTAGTGGATACGCCTGGCTTCAACGACACAAATATAAGTGATGCCAAGATCCTCCGTCACATTGCTCTCTGGCTCGCATCTGCATGAGTGACGAAAATTTTCAGCCATTGAGCTTCCTTTCACCGCATTCCATGCAGATATGACCACAATATGAAGGGTCTGGTGTCGTCTACATGTATCCCATCTACCCTAATTGTATGACCCGAAACAACTGTTCCAACGTCAAGGTGTTCTGAAAGATCTGTGGAGATGGCGGCCTCTCAAGGGTTATTCTTGCCACAACACAATGGGGCATTTGCCCAACCGACACCGGCACCAAGAGGGAGGAAGAGCTGGAGAAGAATTTCTGGCGCAACTTACTCAATCAGTCTCAGGCACAGGGGATGACTACAATGAAGTGTCTTCCAAATGGCCTGGAGCATGCTTGGAATATCATCAAAACTGTCCTTGAGAAGCATGGGCATGCTGAGGTGGATGGGATCATTCTCAACATCCAGCACCAGCTTGTCACCAAGGGAAAAAAACTTCAGCAGACAGATGCTGCAATTGAGCTTCATTGAAAGCTTCAGGTGTTGCTCAATGAATCCTCCTCCTCCTCTGTCAAAACTCGCAGGGAAAACCTAGAAAATGTAGTGCAGCAAGTAAAGGAGCTGAAGATTCCTTTCAGTTCGCACATCAAATCATTCTTCGGTTTATGGTAAGTTGTACTCAACCCTTAATTCATGAATTCTCAAAGTTTTTCCATAATAGATCTAATTGCTACAGATGCTCTCTGTGCTCACAGTCCAAGCCAACGTTTGAAGTTCTCGGATTCGCTGTACCTTATCTATGAGACGGGGGTAACATGATGCAGGGGAATTTCTTTGTGTAGACTTCTGATCTATTATTGTAAGAGAAACTACCTGGGAAAAACACATTGATTATTATATAAGCAGGCCTCGCTGGCTCTGACTGGACGCACTGCACTGGATTACATAAGCCACTTACTGGCACGCGCCGCGACGCGCTTTCGCTGCATTCTGTTGTGTCCTGCCAACTCTTGCTGCAATTTGACATAGCTAAACATTATCTACTCTTATTTCTCTTGATTATTATCGCTTTTTTGTCTCCTTTCCACCATATCTCTCTGTTCTTTGGCCTCAACATTGGTAGGCATCTTTTCTCACCACTGTCTGGCCTTATTACTGATGACATGGCAGTGTTTGATTGCAAGATTTCGGTAATCTCACTTAAGATGTGCCGTAATATGTGCTGTAATTGTGCTAATAATGCATAATGGCTGCTTAGGTTTGGTTTTTTTGGGTGGATTTGTGGTAGTTGGGCTATATCCAGAGCAGGGAGTGTGCCTTGACTGTTGCAGCTGTCTTGCACAATACAGCTTGGGAGAGAGTGGAGAGTGGGGTGTATGAGACGTTCTCAACCTCTGCTCTTAAGATCAAGGTCACATTCTGTAAAGTCTCTACTACCTGGCCACTCTTCATGAGCTGTTTGCCAGTTGCTTTGAGACCTCTTTCAGAGCGCAGTGTGCAGGGAGATTGGCTGGCGGGCTTACAGTTGCCTCCCCTCCATTATTGGTTGTAGCTCCACTATCAACTGTCACTGCTCAGACTGAATTCCCACTTTTTTGGCCAAATTGGGTTGTGTAGCTGGATCACTGGCCACCCTGTTCTGACTTTGTGTGCTGTATTTCTTCAAGATGTGAGGAGTCTTTTAAGTTAAAAATGTATACCCATTCTCATTTGATAATCCAGGCCAGAAACCCCTCCAAATACCCCTCAACGTGCGCGTATTGCCGCTCAAAGAAGAGAGCGTGATGGACGTCTGCTTGACAGCCCTCAGCGTCATCATGTTCCCATCCAAGACCTCCCCTTCCCCTTCCCGCTCATCCCCCCCCCTCTAAATGTGCCTGCAGATGATCCTTTTGCTGCCAATGAGCCTCCTTTGACATATGTTCAAATGGGCCTTCAAGAGCTGCGGATTGATCGTAATTTAGCAAATGCTCTGGCTGGAATCCGGCCTCCCCCTGCTCCAGCTTGATGGTGATGGAATGCTGCTCAGTTGCCTCAGGTGGGTAGTTGTCTTTTATTCAAAACACAATCCAGTGTACTCACAATTATTATCAGCCAATCATGTATCCCATTTTGCACCCACATGTTCCTCCCATTCCTCAACCAGCTCCTTTTCTAGCTCCACCTCCTCCAAACCCTATACCAGTAGCTCCTCCACCTCCTTTACCACATTTTGGCCCAGAACCACCTCCTCCACAGCCAGCTGCCATCCCTGCTCCACATCGGCGTCCTGCTCAGGTACCTCTTGCCCGTCAACCATTTAATTCCCATTGGCCAGTCCATAATGTTGGAAAGATGGATATGGTGTGCTCCAAATGCAGTGCCCTTCATTGGAAAGGTGAAAAGCTGAAGAAGACAGGCTCTACCAATGCTCAGCCATTGTTTGGCGGGTGCTGTCTCTCTGGAAAGATTGATCTACCAAAATTTCCTGCACCCCCACATGAGCTTTTAAAGCTATACACCGACAAAGACGATGAGCTGGCTAAGGCATTTCGAACCAACATCCGCCAATATAATGATGCACTCGCCTTTACTTCAGTTGGTCGCAAGCTAGATCATTCCCTCAATCAGGCTGGAGGTGGTCCCTATGTTTTCAAAATCAACGGCAAGGTCCATCACAACATTGGATCCCTTCTTCCAGCAGAAGACCGACATCCAGTGTATGCACAGGTGTACATTTTTGATCCTGCCGATGCTCTCCGTGAACGTATGGGACATGAAGCCAACCGTAATCTTAATGAACGAGTCATGCAAATTGTCCAAGATGTAATCTACCGTCACCATCCAAGTGTTCAACAATTCAAACAGGCTCGGGAGTTAACAAGTCACCTTCCTCAGGATCAAAACTGCCATATCATTCTTCGGTTCAATGAAGATTGTGATCGAAGAAGGTATAACCTCCCTACAGCAGCTGCAGATGAGGTTGCCATTATTGTTCCTGGCAGTGGCGAGACATCTCAAGGGTTCCGGGATATTATTGTTCACCGACTGGGAAATCAGCCCCTCCTACGCATTAATGAATGCAGCCCATTATATCAAGGGCTCCATTATGTTCTTCTTTTCCCTTTTGGAACTCTAGGATGGCACCCTAAGCTGCAGCTAACAGCTTCTGCAGAGGGAGATGAACATGGTGGCAGTGATGGAGAGGGGGGAGGCCCAACTGGAAAGCGTACATGCGTCTCCCAAACAGAATACTACCGCTACCACCTCTTTCCCCGTGTTGGATCTTCTGATCATCTATTCCGAGCTGGGAAGCTGTTTCATGAGTTTGTGGTGGACTCTTGGGCAATTTCAGAGCAGGCACGTCTTCGATGGGTTGAAGCAAACCAGACAACACTTCGCGCAGACAGCTATCGAGGCCTTATGGATTCCATTGCAGCTGATCCAACTGTGACTGGGGAGGACATTGGACAACGTGTCATTCTTCCTTCCTCCTTCTCAGGAAGCACACGCAACATGATCCAGAACTGCCAGGACGCTCTTGCCATCAATCGTCACTTCAAAGGAGCAGATCTCTTCATCACTGCAACTGCCAATCCTCACTGGCCAGAAATCAAAAGTGAACTCCTTCCAGGCCAGGATTATTCTGATCGGCCAGATCTCATTGTCCGAGTTTTTCACCAGAAAATGAAAGAACTCATCAAGGACATCGAGAAGAAGCAGATCTTTGGCAAGTGTGTTGCAAGAGTCCATACCATCGAATTTCAGAAGCGCGGTCTTCCTCATATGCATATGATTGTCTTCCTGGATCAAGACTCCAAGCTCCGTACCCCCGATGACATTGATAGTGCTATTTCAGCCGAGTTACCAGATCCAAACACAGAAAGAGAGCTCTATGACTTGGTTGTCAAGCACATGATCCATACTCCCTGTGGTGCTGATGGGGATCAGAACTCTCCATGCCTTAGGAATGGCCGCTGCTCAAAATGTTTTCCAAAAGGCTTTCGGGAACAGACCTCCGTTTCTGAAGATTCATATGCTCAACTCCGAAGGCGCAACAATGGCAGGAAGGCAACAGTGACCAGAAAAGGCCGTCAATTTGAAGTGGACAACCGCTATGTGGTGGCTTATTCACGCTACCTACTCTGGAAATACCAATGCCACATCAATGTTGAGTGCATTGCCTCAATAAAGGCCATCAAGTACATTTACAAATATGTGTACAAGGGGCATGATCGCACCATTGCTGAGATTGCTCGCAACAACAACGAGGTCCAGCAGTACTTGGATGCACGCTATGTTTCTGCCTGTGAAGCTCTTTGGCGACTCCTCCACTTCCGCATGCATGAAGAAATTCCCAACATTGTTCGACTTCAAGTCCATCTTCCCAACCTCCAATGGCATACCTTTAACCCTGCACGACAACGTGATCTTCAACAAGTACTCCAGGACGCCTCCAATCGGGACACAACACTAACAGCATGGTTCAAGTCAAACTCTGATAGTCAGGATGGTCAGAACCTCCTTTACCAAGACTATCCAGCCATGTACACCTGGGACACAAAAAAGCGCAAGTGGAACAGGCGAGTCCTGGAACGTAAAATGAAGGCCATTGGTCGCATGTACTATGTTCATGCTGCATCTGGAGAACGGTTCTACCTTCGGTTGCTGCTTACCGTGGTCACTGGGGCTACATCCTTTGAAGATTTGCGCACTGTTGAAGGCACGGTCTATCCCAGCTTCCGAGAGGCATGCATACGGCGTGGACTGCTAGATGATGATAATGAGTGGCGACAGTGTCTTCAAGAAGCTGCACATATGGCCAGTGGCCACCAGCTGCGGACTCTGTTTGCAACCATTCTCAAGTGTTGTACACCTGCAGATCCTTTGGCACTGTGGTTAGAGTTTAGGGAGCATATCTGTGATGACCTCCGGCGGACTTTGGAAAGGGAACATAACATTCAAAATCCTGATCCTGACCATGTCTATGACTTTGGCCTATACCTCCTCAACAAGGTTCTTATCCAGATGCAGTTTAGTTTGGACAAGGTTGATGGGATGGCACAACCTGTAGGGGATTGGGCAGCAGTTGTAGGAAATCCACTCATCCGAGAGCAGCGTGCATACAATCAAGAGGAGCAAGGACAACTGGCAGCAGAGCGTATCCCAACCCTCAATGTGGAGCAACGTGCAGCATTTGATCAAATTACCCATGCTGTTGAACAACAGAGTGGACAGACTTTCTTCCTCCATGGTCCAGGTGGAACAGGAAAAACATATGTGTACAATACACTATGCTACCATCTTCGGGGCCAGGGGAAGATTGTCCTCTGTGTTGCCTCCTCAGGCATTGCATCTTTGCTGTTAATGGGTGGCCGAACTTCGCATTCCACTTTCCACATTCCCCTCTCCATCCATGAATCCTCTACATGTTCTATTTCCAAGCAGTCTGATCTAGCAGAGCTTATACGGGAGACATCATTGGTCATTTGGGATGAAGCTCCAATGCAGCACCGGCACATTCATGAAGCAGTCGATCGCACATTCAAAGATATCCGCAATTGTCCAGACAAGCCATTTGGAGGACTCAGTGTTGTGTTTGGAGGGGATTTCCAGCAGATCTTGCCTGTAATTCCAAAGGGTTCAAGGGCTCAGATTGTTGATGCATGCATGCAGAGATCATATCTATGGCAGAGCATGCAACTTCTTCATCTGAAGCAAACAATGCGCCTTCAGTTGTCCGGGAGCGTGAATTTGCTCAATGGCAGTTGGAGGTGGGAAGAGGTGGACATACCAACATCGATTCTGGAGACATCACACTCCTGGAATCCTTCAGATGCGGTGGAAACAAGATTGAAGACCTGATTGGCACCATCTACTCCGAGATCTCCAACAACCAACCACTTCCTCCTGATCAGTACTTTGCAGAACGCACTATTCTTTCTTCCCGGAATGATGATGTTGACAGTATTAACTCCCGAATTCTCAACCAAGTTCCTGGAGAAGCCCGAGTCTACCACAGCATTGATTCAGCACAAAGTCGAGATGAAGGAGACCAAGGCATAGAAATGATGTATCCACGAGAGTATCTCAACTCAATCAACTGCTCTGGACTGCCATTGTCCCATTTGAAACTCAAAATTGGTGCACCAGTCATGATTATGCGCAATCTCTCCTCTTCAGATGGAGTCTGCAATGGGTCAAGGGGCATCATTACTCAAATGTCTTCCCGTGTCCTGGAGGTTCGACTTCTATCAGGGGACAATGCTGGAAAGTGTGTCTTCATTCCACGCCTCAAAATCACACCATCCGAAACACAAATTCCATTCCATCTCACTCGCCTTCAATTTCCAGTCCGACTTGCTTTTGCAATGACCATCAACAAATCTCAAGGCCAATCGGTAAAGCATGTTGGTCTGGACTTGAGGACTCCTGTCTTCACACATGGGCAATTTTATGTAGCAGTTTCAAGAGTTACTTCAGTTCAGAATATCAAGATTATAACTAGACCTACTGATGATAATGACTCTCCCTTGACTACAAAGAACATTGTATATCCAGAAGTTCTAATATAGCTATTTATTTACTGTAATTGCAGGTCAAAACACTGACATTCTGTTGTTCCATGGTCAGAGAACTCGGATGATCAATTGCGTTTCCCGTGACGTAGGCACGGGTCTGTAGGCTTGTACCATATCTGTATTGAATTCGCTCCTCTAGCTATGTCTGCCCGTGTCGTAAAGTATTGAGTTCCACTAGCCGCCATGGGTGGTCAACGGCAGTCGGTTGATGCGATCGCAGTCCACCACCAGTAGTCAGAGGCGAGCCTCTCTTTTCGGGCAGGTACACGTCAAGTTGGCTTTCATACGTCGGATTGTTTAGGACAGCGACGCATCATTGCGAAAACTGTGGGATACCATTGGCCAGTCCGCGAAGCTGTCCAGGGCCCTTCGCCAAAAGCTGGGGTCTCTTCCACAAGCGACATTGTTATTGAAGGGACATTTGGTGGCTGCCATACGCCACCTTAGCTAGGGATGAGAGCAGTTCCAAAGCGATAAAGCGATTACTGTGCCGAAGTACTGAATTAGAACTACTTGACAGGTGGTATGCTTGGTCAAATCTCTCCAGCTGAAGGTGTTTGACACCAGTGTTCACGTTACCCTCGTATCGGGTTCACAATGAAGGAAGAAGTGCGAGTTAGAGACATCCTACCCATGTTTCAATGGTGTCCCATAATGGGCGAGTCGTAACTGGTCGGCTTTTCTGGTCTTCTCCGGAAACGCAACGGAATTGGTGAGAACAAAGACGTGAGGAAACAACGAGGCAACATGCCCCAACTTCGAAACACACAATGAGAATAATTTCAGGACCTATGTTTCCATTAATGCTGTCAGGTTGCGCCATTTGCGTCGCAGGTGAGAGGCGAAAAACTGACCTGACACGTTGTCTCTTCTATGCCACACGGAGAGGCATCGTGTTTTGGGTGGAGTAAGGTGTTAGTATGCGAGTCGTAGCAGAAAGGAAACTACCCTTCCCTCTCGGCCGGTGTCCGCCATCATCGTTGCATGCTATGCTGAAGCCTCTGTCAGACCCATTGAATGTTGGCTCAGACTTCAGCGGCTCATGACGAACTTAGCCTACCGTTGATTCGAACATGTATCAGGACGTGGTCTCCATTTCTCAGTCCACAAGTCCCTATAGCAACAATTTGGGATTCGGAACCAACGGTGCAAATGGAGACATAGATAGCATACAGTCGTAGGGCCTTGAGCAGGACGAGGAGGCGACAGTTCTAAATTTTCTGGTAGAGCCTCACCTTCAACGGCAGCTGAGAACCCGCTTCAGGGTCGGATTTTAAGAAGGGTCTATGAACGACGAAAAAGCTTTTTCCAATATCCTCAACCGGTCCGGCAGGCTCCAACTCGAACGCTCGAACCAACGAGAAAAGCATCGCTTTCATTCTGGCGAGATTCGGATTAGAAGAATTGGAGATTAGATTCATATGCTCTCGACTTACGCCATGACAGCAAAGCGATACCCTATGCAGGCCCGAGGGCCACCAAAGAACGCCATCGAGTTGCCCCAGACTCCCGGGATAGCGTTTGCAGCCTCTGGAACACGTTCCCAGCGTTCTGGTCTACAGTTTTTGATGAGCTCAGCTCACCTGCATTCTCAATGATAGACGACAACCACTCACCTGAATTCGAGACGATCTTCGCCCCATATGGTCTTTTCCTCGTTGATAGGCGTCATTGGAATCGTTATCATCTGGCCCTTCCGTATGCTATGATACGATTCCCGGCAGGTCAGCAACGGCACTTCCAAGACGAAATGGATGGGATTTCGACTGACTGAATCGACTCGTGTGTCTTGCCTGATTTATCTCTGACGGGCGTGTTCAAAGGCAAGACGTCGTCTTTGACAGAGATGCGGAATGTGAGCGGTAGGGGAGTGTGCAAGCGCAGAGCTTCACGAATGACAGCATCCAAGTATGGGAGGGCGTTCAACTCATCCATAGATGGACTGTCACTTGAAACTTGGAGTAACTCGTTTCTCAGCTTTTTCTGGACGTCGGGCGCTTTCATCAATGCGTAAAGGGCCCATACTGTGGCCGTGCTGCAGTAATTTAATTTCAATGCAATTCACAAGATAGAGGAGATGCTGGTGCTGACCTAGTCGTTTCATGACCGGCCGCCATGACGGTGAAGATCTCTGTCGTCACTCAGAAAACTGGACATATTCTTACAATACTCAGTGAAAGCGACGTACGAGCGAGAGCTTCTTCATCACTCATCCTCTGATTGTCCGGGATATCTGTTGCCATATTGGCCCGTAATAGTACGGTTAAAAGGTCTTTGCTCTTTAGAGAATTTTCACCAGCTTTGCTGCTCTGATATACCGCTTGTTTCCCTGTGTCGATTAGCTGCCTCCCAATGTCGCCCATAATTTTATGGGCGGTCCCTGCACCGTTACCGGCTCCCGTTGGCTGTGGAATTGTTCAGCTATGCTATATCTACGTTTCGGAAAGACGTTCACTTACCAACCATCGCAAAGCGGGAAAGGCAGCCCGGAGGAATGAGATGGGAGAGAACTTCAGCAGGTTCGCTATAGTTTCTGCGAATGCCTGGTGCAGCTCGCCACTATTCTCTCCACCCGATAAAGCGTTGAATTTATAGTCGAAGCCTGAGAGTGTGTTGAATCACTTGGTTTGCTTGAGAGTTACAGTTCACGACTCACCACCCAGTCCGATAATGTCCAGTGCCGCTCGGTTTAGCCAGAGGAATATATCAATTGTCCCTACCCCGCCTTGCTGGCGGATCTCTGCCTCCCAGATATCTCGCAATTCCAACGATTTTTCAACGAACATAGGGCCCAGTTCGCGAATTTGGGAGGCGCTAAACGCCGGGTTCATGATTTTGCGCTAAGAAATTTGGGAGGTGTTCATGAAATCAAATCAGGTGTATCAAAGTCAAAGAGCCACTGACCTGGCGCTTATGTGTATCCTCTTCAACTGTGAGAAGACCTTTTCCCACAACTTCCTCGATCCTATAGCTGAACCATTCGGGTTTCTGGTATGTATAGCTATTCATCAAAATATGGTGTAGCGCTTTCAAATCCGTTGTGTACAGCTTGCTCATCTTGAATCAATCGGTGAGTATCCGACGATCACAAACGAGGGTGCTTCCTCGACGTACCCCAATGAAGCTTTGAAGATGAATCGTGGGCCCATACTTCTCTACCCATCTCTCAAGAAGGGCGGTACCCTATGGAGAGGGGACTAATGTGAACAGTGATCCACTTGAAAGTCCGAATCGATGTAACCCACCCCTTCAAGCATCTCTTTCTCGCTCCCATAGACAAAGCTTGGGCTGGGAGGGCCAGGGAGACGCCTCACAGCAGAGGTCCAGTAGCCATAGAAGAAGGATGCAACCTTGAATGACCAGTAGGCCAGGAGTGCAGCCACCAGAGGGATGATAGGAAGCGAAGGCAAGCCCATTCTGGGGTATTCTGGGGTATGGAGGGGACTGTTCTTGAGGGCTGTGGCTACGATCTTGTCTAGCACTTTATGAGTCTGGTGACGGCCAATTTTACCATATCTGTATTGAATTCGCACCTCCAGCTATGGCCTGTGCCGTAAAGTTCGTAAAGTATTCAGCTCGACTGGCAGTGCTCAACGTCAGTGTTTTGATGCCATCTTAGTTCGCACCAGCAGTAGGAGACCTTCAGCGATGTCTTGAAAGAGATCAGTCTTGACGCGATTACTGCGCCAAAGTACTACTTGAACTGCTTGAGGAGTGGTGATGCTGAGTCAAATCTCTCAACCGGAGGCGTGCTGGCGCGATGAAATCTTGTAGTATTCACGTTGTCCTCGTTTTGAATCGACGGTGGAAGTTGTAGGTGGAAGTTGTAGGTGAGACATTCGAGCACTCACCGACGACTGCCTTTCGCTCTCTGCCAATCTTTGACTCCGCCATCAGAGTTGCCGTGCCGATGCCTGCGTTGCCGATGTACCTTGCACTGAACATTGTCTTATGGCGATCCTGATGCTCAGACTTCATGGTGGAGATAGCGACAATTCAAGCTTGAGTTTTTAACTTAACGGTGCGTATATAAATAATCAACAAAGCTATGGCAACCGTAGACCTAAGAGCAGGTGACAACTCTACGCTTTCTGGTAAATTCTCACCTTTAATGGCATCTGAGTGCCTGCTTCAGGCCTGGACTTCAAGAAGGGTCTTTGAACGACGACAAACTTCTTCCCGATATCCTCAACCGGCCCCGCGGACTCGAACTCGAACGATCGAATCAATGTGAAAAGCAGCGATTTCATCCTGGCAAATTTTCGATGAGAATGCATATATAGATCCTTCCGCTCCTGACTTACTCCATGACAGCAAATCGATACCCGATGCAGGCCCGCGGTCCGCCGAGAAATGCGAGCGAGTTACTCCAGATTCCCGGAATGGCATTTGCAGCGTCAGGGATGGATTCCCAGCGTTCTGGTCTAGAAATTTTATTTAGCTTCACATTCATTCTAAAGGGTTAAGTACGAGTGCTCACCTGAACTCATGGCTGTCTTCACCCCATATTGTGGAATCCTCATTGACAGGAACAATGGGAACGATGATCATCTGGCCCTTTTGGACACTACGAGGATGATCCCCAGCGAATCAGCACTTCAAATTTCAGGTAGAAAATAATTTTTGACTGACTGAATGGACTCGTGTTCCCTGCCCAATTTATCTCTAACGGGCGCGCTCAATGGCAGCACGTCGTCTCTGACCGAGACCCGAAATGTAAATGGTAAAGGGGCGTACAAGCGCAGAGCTTCTCGAACGACAGCGTCGAGGTACGAGAGGGCGTTCAACTCATCCATAGATGGACTGTCGCTCGAAACTTGAAGTAACTCGTTTCTGAGCCTTTTCTGAACCTCAGGCGCTTTGATCAATGCGTACAGACCCCATACCGTGGCCGTGCTGGAGTAATTTACTTTTCGTGCGATGAAATAAGCAGAAGGCTACTCACCTGGTCGATTCATGGCCGACCGAAAGGAAGGTAGGGATCTCTGTGGCCGCTCAAAATTAGCCATCTTGAATTGGTCGATGAAAACGACCTACGGGCAAGAATTTCCTGGTCACTCATCCTCTGGTTGTCCGGGAGGTCTGTTGCCATATTTGCCCGCAGTAATACGGTCAAAAGGTCCTTGTTCGTGAGTGAGTCTCGGTCTGCTTTGCTGCTGTGATGTATATCTTGTTTTCCAGTGGCGATCAGCTCCCTCCCGATGCTTTCCATAATGTTATGAGCTCCCTCCACAGTAGGATCGCCTCTGTTTGGCTTTATGGATCGCTCAGATATGCTAGAGGACTATTTTAAAAGGCGGTGACTTACTAGCCACCGCAAAGAAGGAAAGGCAGCCCGAAGAAATGAGACGGGAGAGAACTTCACAAGGTTCGCTAGAATTTTGTGAAATGCGCGATTGAGTTCGCCGCTATCCTCTCCCTCAGATAGAGCGTTGAATTTATAGTTAAAGCCTCAAGGGGGTTGGGTCACTGAACTTCGCTTGCGATCCACAGATGACAAGACTTACCAGCCAGTCCGATAATATCCAGAGCCACTCTGTTCATCCAAACTAGCACGTCTATCTTCCCTACCCCACCCTGTTTGTGAATTTCCGCTTCCCAGATATCTCGGACTGTAAATAAAGTTACTTGAGTTAGTAACTTTATCTAACTTTCCGCCTGCAAGTTAGGGTCTCTAACGTGGCTACAATTGGTTGTTTTCCACGCAACCGGCCAAGTAAACGTGTCGCCGGTGTTGGTGAGATATATCCATCATGCCGCCTCATAGAGGGTCTGTAGCTACAAGATCTGTGGTTTTTCGACCCTTATTATGTTCGAGGAGGCAAAGAATATAATTTCCCGTGTTGATCTGGCTCGCTCTTCTGGTGTCGTCACTGAAACATGAAATCACACAAACTTTACTCATATATACAGTGTGATCACTCATAGAGGAGGCGATCTTGGCTATCAAATGTCGCATTGAAAAATAAGAGGTTGTTGCTTCCTAGTTAAATCATCCTTTGGCAACTTTCTTGGTGACTGACTGCTGGAACAATAAGTCATTTCTGAGGAGTCAGAGGGTCAAACACACCCAGGAAATTGATTCAATATCTTATATAGCTCTGAATACAGCCACAGAACGCCTCATTTGATTATGCATGATTTGAGTAAGACTTATAAATCAACGACCACACCGACGCAGAAATGTTAACTTATGTTAACAGCGTACGTTAACTACAAGTTAACTTGTTTTTAACTTGGATCAACTTGACCTACTTGACGCTAACATGTATCTAACTTTGAGCTACTAGACCCTGATTTAAGGGCAAAGAACAGCAAGGAGGACAATAACTGTATGCCAACCAAGCCTATACCCATTCCCATGGCTTTGACGCTGGCATGACCATCTCGTTGCAGGACAATGGACCAGGTCACCGTCAGACGAGCATTCAAGAAAGAAGGGTCCTTCAACCAGATTTATATGATTTTTTGCTTACCATTGGACCCTAACAATGCTTGGATGTTCCTGTTGAAGGCTGCTCTAGTGCTGAACTGACGCCAAAATCCGACTGACAATGGCAATACCCAAAACTCGAAACAACACTGAGATTGAATCTACCGTATGGCACGAATAGTGTCAAATTACATGAAAATATGAGGATCGTGTACCGCAATTTAATTTTTGGACAATATTCGTGCCATACTACCGAACAGCTTTGAACACAAAGCGTACATTTACATGTACTACTACTATGTATACAGCAGCAACACGTCATTGAACCTCGTACCCTTCGTCTGACAACACCTCATTTCCATCTTTGTCGATCAATGCGTAGTACTCCCCCTTGTACTTCCTTCGTTTTGCACTCAACCTTACTGCTCTCTCTTCCAACAGCTCTTGCTTTTCAGATTGCACATGTGAGCGCAAATATGGTGCTGGAGCTGGTCGATGTGGGCCAGGTAACATGGTGAGAACGGACGAAAAATGCAGGGTTCGCTGAGGCTTCGCTGATGGGACCAAGGCTCTGGGTAGAACGGGATGAGGACGAGGTGTTTCAGGTGGGATGATGAGGAAACGACACAGCTCACAGGGAAGGGCAGGCAATGGTCGCGAGCCAAGAACAATCTCTGCGAGACCCAGATCTGTTGTCGTTGTTGGAAAGCTGAACGACTGAGCACTGGGAAGGATTGCGAGAATAGGGGAAGTTTCTGGGGTAATCTCGATGATGGTGGACCTGACGACTCGCCTAAGTGCTCCAACCGTACCCTCCAAAGGTAGGACACAGGTATGCACAACACCCGGAATTGACGCAGCGTAACCCTGCTCGTACCTAGTGGGGGCCCGTACCAATCATCCTTTGTATGTGTTCCTCTCTAGATCCGACAATGAACGTTCAACCTCATCTCCTAAAGCTCCGTGATAGGCAAATATAGAAATAAGGATGCCGTCTCTGGCTGTCCCTTCCCATATGAAAGTGAACCACAATGGCCGTTCTTCAGCGCGCAAGCTGCGACTCACCTAAGGACCCACCCATTTGGCGAAAAAAGAATATACAGCTCAAGTTTACTTGTGCTAACTTGTATATAGCTTGATCCTAGCTTAAGTTAACATGCTCTAACTTGGTCCAACTTGAATGTTAACGTGAAGTAAACATGTCGAGGAAAGATTTACTTAAGCTGAAAAAGTTAGAAAAAGTTAAATTAGTAAGGGAACAAGTTACGTGCACAAGTAACTTTGTTAACCACCGATATCTCGCAATTCCAGCGACTTTTCGATGAAAGTGTCAGTTAGTTCGCGGATCTGAGACGGGCCAAACGCCTGGTTCATGACTCTACGCTGAAATATTGGCAAGACGTTCATGAATTCATCAATCGAGGACTCGGACCAGATCGAAAAGGCGCTCACCTGGTGTTTATGCGTATCCCCTTCAACCACGACAAGACCCTCCCCTATAACTTCTTGGATTCTGTACCTGAACCATTCAGGCTTCTGGTATATGTAGTCATTCTTCAGAATATGGTTCAACGCCTTCAAATCCGTCGTGTACAACTTGCTCATCTAGAACCAATCGGTCGGTCAATCTAGCGACTGGAACAAAGAGATCGTGAATCCCTTCAACGTACCCCCACAAAGCTCTGAAAACGAATCGTAGGCCCATACTCTGCGACCCATTTCTCCAGAAGGTCGGTGCCCTGCGATAGAGGCGAGAGGTGTTAGCAGCGACCCACTTTCGAAAGGCCCAGGAGATCCACATGACGCACCTCCTCAAAAACCTCTTTCTCGTTCCCATAGACGAAGCTCGGGCTGGGAGGGCCAGGGAGAAGTCTCACTGGAGACGTCCAGTTGCCATAGAAGAAGGACGCGACGCTGTATAACCAATAGACCAGGAGTGCGACCACAANGGGGGGCAACAAGGAGGAGAAGCAAGCCCATTCCCTGTGCGTACTAGGTTAATAGTGGTGGTTACTGGTCTCTTGAGGACGACTGCGGCTGGGTCCCAGGGTAGATAGTGGGGTTTTATACCCTCCCGTAGCCAGGTGAAGAGGTAGCACAAGGTCCCGACTCCCAATCAGGCCTGCAAGACTCAACGGCCGCTTTCCGCTCCTCGAACAGCTCATTTCGAAAACTGTGACCCTGCAAGTTCATGAAGCAACGAATTATTTCCTTGCATTGCGAATGGAATACGGGACATGTGTTTGGAAGAAACCCAGCTTTCGGTGAGGGACTTTGAATAGGTTGAAAACCAAGGGAGACACGTCAATAGCGGTATTCACGCACCCTCAATCCGTCGGATCTGATCGCTGGCCGCTCAAAGTCAAATAGTCCAGAGCTCTTCCTCTCATTCGACCAGTGTTATATACTTGGTCGGTATCATATACTTGGTCGGGGCGATCATCCTTGAACGGATTGGAATTCGACGATTAACCAGTGGACGGGGTTGGCGACCACTGTCAAAGGGAGCCGAGCTCTGGGTCGGCACATGGGTTGTCCTTGCCGCCATCGAAGAAAGTTGGAGAGCATAATGTCCACAAGGTCTTGTGGAAGGCGACGTCGTACGGATGTATAGTGTTACTCCAAGGCCCCGATAGGAACAGAATCTGTCGATCGTATGAAAGACGCTACGGAATACCAGAAGCAGAGAGGTCTGCGTCGCTACAAACCCCGAAGAGAAGCTTGATGCTGATACTAGAAGCAGAAGTGAAAAGGGCCGCCCACTGAAAAAGATGCAAAGGAAGGGAAGGCGGCTTGAAGGAAGGACGCTACTAGGACGCTTCTACGCCGGCTTCTAATATGATAGAGAAGGCGATTTGAAATAGCGAAGACAATGTCAGAATAGAATATATAGTAACTAGAATGAATGAACCGTATCAATCTATATATACGAGCCGACAACATCCTAGTAGCAGCAACAGCAAAGTATGGTTGTAGAATATATGGAAAAGCCCAAACAGTAGGTAGTCGCGGTCACGAAGGTAAAAGTGAAAGTGTAATGAAAGAGAGAAAGAGAAGGAAGAGAATGTAGGCAACAAAGAGGTGTAGTTAATCAAGAGTCCATTAAAGAAATATTACATTGCTCATTACACGAAAACACAAAGAACTTTTGGTATGCCGTGAGCTGCAGGGGTGCAGTGGTATCTTGACGCGTCCAGGGAGAGCCAATGCTCGCTCAGCAAGCGTGCAGTCATTTCATCGACTATCGATTGATTGAATTACTGCAGCGGGTGACTGTTTCCATTCTGCGCCTGTGCAACCTCCTCCGATCGCCTCACAATCACAAGACCCGTCATGATAGCCGAAAACGAGAGCACCAAGGCACTCGCGGTGAGCACAGCATATCGTGCAGACGACACGCCGGTCATGAGGGCCACCACAACAAACACGTTGAGCGGGATCCTGAACAGAGCCGAGAGCTATTATAGAAAGAATGAAGGCATCGCTGTCAGCGATCTGGGGTTGGCAAACGGTTAGGATGGAGAGTGACATACCGTTGCACGATGTTCATTCGAAATGAGGGTTCCTCGCAGCATACCCTGAACTGGGTAATAGATTCCAACACACGCCTCAAACAGACAGAAAGCGAAGAACCGCTTCCTCTCATCCCTGAACGCAACACTAGCAGCAAGAGCCATTGCACTAACCGCGCACACGAGGCTGCTGAGCTTCGCGTGGACAGTGAGGGAGGAGTCTCCACCGCGAGACGCTTTTCGGGTAGCGATCGATGTGACGCCGGTGTAGCAGAGCGATCCGAGCATCATGGAGATCATGAATGAGGAGAAGATGTACCCCAATGGCAGTGATGCCAGCATGGTGTGCTCTTGCAACGCGGGAACCCAGAGGAAGACGAAGAGATACATGGATCCCTCGAAGCATGTCTGAGTCAATCCAAGGACCAAGAGTAGGGGGTCTGAAGATCCAGTGTTAGCGTGAAAGTATGAGACGAGGTTGAAAGAACCGTACCTCGCCTGACGATTGACCATGCCTGACCCAACCTCTTGACTTGGAAGACATCAGAGTCGGCCTGTCCACCTCCGCTGCCATAATTCTCTGTCCACGTCCCACGGATGACAACCCATGCGAGGGCGAGAAGAGCAGCGCTAGCAATAAACGGCGACACGAAGGAGCTCGTGAATCCAACGAGTTGGTTGCTGACCACGCCAGCACCAGTCGCGACAAGGCCGTTGAGCAGGGTTGCGCGTCCCATGATCGTCGATAGATCCGATGAGGCGACACCGGCGGAGGTTGAGGCCGAGATGAGCCATGATTCGAATGCGGAAAACAAGATTGAGGTGGATATACCGCCCATGAGGCGTCCTAGGAGGAGAATAGGCGTGTAGGGAATTGTGATGCACGCGCATGCGAGTATGTAGGTGATGCAGAATGCCAGGCACAATCTTCTCCTTCCACTAAACGCGAATATTAGAGTAGGAAATACACAAATTGGCGCTGCAAGACGTACTGCTGATCTGCCCACACGCCAACCAGAGGCGCAGCAAGTCCGGCCGACAAGAATCCCGTCACGAAGAAAACGGCTACCATTCTCTCTGGGAATCCATACTGTTCGCGGTATAGCGAGTAGACATAAGGTCCTTGCAGCCAGTCGGCCCCTAATACAGCGTAAGTATTGCCACCTGGACGCAGAATTGGCGCAAACCTACCCATCACGATAGCGTACACTAGCAGGTATTTCCGCGATAGTGCAGCAGCAGCAGCAGCGCCTCCCTGCCTCCCATTCTCGAGTCTATCATCGGCCGTCTCCTTCGACTTGCTTGCTCTAGAAAGCTGTCTGTCGACGAAAAGTCCAATACAGCACACGATCGCGAGGATGATGAGCTGGAGCTCATAGAAATCCCTGACCGACATGGTGGCTCCTGATACGTGTCCGTCCGTCGTCCGGGAAGGAAAATGAGCAGATTTTCGAGGCCCGCTGGCGA
Organism: Candolleomyces eurysporus; assembly: GCA_027579435.1. Lineage (NCBI taxonomy): Eukaryota > Fungi > Basidiomycota > Agaricomycetes > Agaricales > Psathyrellaceae > Candolleomyces > Candolleomyces eurysporus. The sequence continues at coordinate 217,658 of JANBPK010000707.1, read as the reverse complement.
GAGCTGGGCTTTGAGGTGAAACTGGTGTTGAAACCTGGCGAGTGTCAACTCCACATGTACAGCACACTGTATAAACTACTGCCGCTTGGCCGTGCGCGTGAGAACGGAAAATGTGGGGGTTATAGTGCCCATCATTCATTGAGCGCTCAATCTTTTTTTTTATTTCCGGTGCCGTCAGCGAAACATGGTCTGTGTCTGTAGTCTATCTTCGTTACTAGCTTACGACGCACTCCTGCAACGGTGAATGGTCACGAAGAGCATCAACGAGAAGCCAGGGACAGGCACCCTCAGACATTCCATTAATTGCGGGGACCTCTTGGCAATGATCGCAGAGGTCTCGGTGTATCTTGGGAGAATCTTGGGATCGACCGTGCAGGCATCTGCATACCCGGTCCTGTGCTGCGCACCAGAAACCATGCTTTACATCCCCAGATATCGTTTCGATTCAACATAGAGTACACGCGAATTGAACATTCAGAAGGTGAAAAACTGCCACGAGCAAGATCCTGTGCTTTGGGACTGACCGTCCGCGTGAGATGCAAGCTGGATCGCCAAAGTCATTCAAAAGTCCACCTGCTTGTCCCGATCCGTTAGAGGAACGTACTACAAAAGTATGATCAACAACAGTAACGAGAAAGAAGGAGCTCAAATACACACTCGGACGGCCATGATTCTCTTTGTCGTCACGTTCCCGTTTTCGTCTTTGTCGATTTGTTCGATAGATTGCATGAAGTTGCCTACCGGGATGAACATCCGACCTGGGCTGGCGAGTTGTTCAAGCAGGGCGGGTGGAACGGTTGGTGCTGCTGCCCCGACATGGATGGCGTCATAAGGACCTAAGGAGAGCTGTTGAGAGGATAGCCACGGTAAAATCCACGAATGAACATACCTCCTGCAGCGTATCCCAGCCTGCCGTCACCGGCCATCATCTCAATCTCCTTCGAGTCCAAGGCCTTTCCCAAACCATCCTTCTTCAAGTTTTCGACGGACCAGTCAACCAGCTCAGGAATGTGGTCAATCCCAACAACCTTCCCTCCTTCACCGACAAGGTGGTGAAGGACTGCAGCAAGGTAGCCCGAACCGCTTCCTACATCGAGTACTTTCGCCCCAGGATTGAGGTAGGGGAGTAAGTGTTCTGAAGCATATCCATGCTGAAGGCATTCAGGATCTACGCGAATAACGCACGGAGCATTATGCTCACCATGTGCGGGGCGCTAATGGTTGCGCCATGTCTAATTGACCTACAGGCACAGAGAGACTGGTGAGCAGCCTATCCTCGTCGATTGCTGGTGGGACGCAACTGAGGAGAGTCCTCATACGCATCTTTCTTATCGAGGACATAGTTTGCTCTATCCACGGATGTCATCGCCTACCAAACGACGTTGTGAGCAAACCAGCTTTGAAATGAGGTATTCCGCTGCCCGGACTTACCTTTGCCACGCGATCAGAGTGCAGGATTTCTTTGCTCCTGAGGTTCGCGATGAGTTCAGCATTGGTAGCACCGCTGCAACGCCAGGCCATGTTGTTCGGTGAGCGTCGTTGGATGAGATCTTGGGTAAGAGGAGTTCGTCGTCGCCGTAGGATAGTGGAGCGCAATTGGAGTCCTGTATTCAGTTTTGCAGATCTGGGACAAGTGGTGTCTTTTGTATCTCTAGTAGCTCATATAGCGTCCCTCTGGTTGCGGGGAAAGGAAGAAGCCAGGCAGCGTCATTTCTGAGCTGGGCATTTATGGACGTCATAGAGGAGAGGAAACACAGTTTTGCTAAGCATCAAAAAAATCAATTATTTTTCACAGAGTTTAGAAAATCTATTCTGATGGCCCTGAATACTCCAGGGGACTTCAAATACAACAACGACAACGATGATGACTACGTGCGTAAATAGGTACGGACATTTCCATAGCGTCTACGAACTGGCTAATGGACCAGCCAGGTGGTATACATGTTGAAATTTAAGAAAGTTTGCGGGGTGGATGAAGTTCAGGGTATAAATCGCGAGCACGATCATACATCCCTCCAGAACGTCTTGAAGGAACAGAAATTGTTAGTTGACACATAAACGTAAACAGCACGGATAACTCACTGAAATACAGCTCGGTCTTCATGATCGGTCCGCCCCATCCCTCAGACAGCTCAACGACACGATAAATAGCCCTGTTAAGACGTGATAAACGTCGTAGTAGTCAGAACCTTGACCAGTACGACCGATCGCTGCTATGAACTCAGCAGGCTCACCGGATAGTCAAACAGAGTGTATTGAAAGACAGGCCGCCGAGCATTATTTTCAACTTTGGCGACATCCTCGCTCTTCCTTCCTCTTGCTTCTCTATGGGGGTGACGCTAGCTCGCAGAGGCCGGTCCTTGGAGAACCGAGTGAAGTACTCGACCGCGCATGCGGTAAAAATAACGATGACAGCTATAAGATCCCGGAATCAGCGAACTTGAAGATGAAATCTAAAGCGAACGGTCACAAACCGAGTTGAAATATGATACCGCCAAGCATAACATTGGACCCCTAGGTATACCAGTAAATATATTGTAAAAATTCAATTAGCTTGGAACTTGATTATACTCACCATTGAGATGCTGGTCCCGTTTCTGCTGGCCATGGCAGCTAGACCACCTCCCGCTCCTTGTACAAAGAGGGAAATTATATCCTGGGCAGTTGAGTGTGAGTTATATTGAAATTCTTCAAAAGGGGTGTATGCTGCGAGCGCACCGATGAGCAAAATATGATGGTATCTGCATGGGAAGTCACGTCAGCGTCTCCTACAATGTCAGCTGAAGCAATTTGGAAAAAGGACGTACAGTATTTGGGCGTTAAGCGGCTGTAGCAGGTACCGAGCTGCTCGATGATTTTCCCAAAGATGATGAAGTTGGCGGCTAAGAGTGGTGTCGGGCCCAGAACTGTGCAAAGTGCCCTGATCGCGACTGAGTTAATATCGTCTACACGATAAGAAGGTACGATACTCACTGTATCTGGTAGGCAGTCATGTTCATTACATCGTAGTGGGACCAGAGGCGACCTGCCCATCCGACGACTTCTAGAAGGCCGCCAAAGACGACCGTAGGTAGAAGATACCACAGCTTTGAACGGACAGCTTGGCCAGTGTGTACCACTGTAGATACTCAGAAATCAGATCGCCGACTTTGAGATGGGTTATCGGCTCACCTGTAGAAATAAGGAAAAGAGCAACCATGATGATGGTGACCGCCTCGGATGGGGTATAAGAATAAGGGTTGTGAGCGACTGGAGTGTCATCAGCGCCAGCAGATGCTAATAACGGAAAGAGAGGGAGGAAAATTCAGTGTGCTCTCAACGGGACCGCAGGAGACCAATTGAACATACTGGAGGTGGAATTGGAAGACATTCCCGGGGTTTCGTGAGGTTATGCAGGCCTTGAGCAAGAGCTCTGGTTTATATAGCCTTCCAGCCTGGGGCCGATTGACCAAATTTTCCGTTGATCGGTGGCGGGAGCTCAACCTGAGTGCGCAGTATATGGCATAGCTCCGGAAGTGGTGAGCCTTGTTTTGCAGCTGGATACAACAGCACTGTCTGCCGTCTAGGGTTTCTTTCGTGAACACCTCACACTTCCTCACAAGGGCTTGAACTTCTGTAAGATGGTTTCTTCTCCTCTAAATTTCCTCGTTCTTCAAGGACATGTACTATTCGTGCTCAGCTGCACAACTGCGGAGGTGAATGAACGCAGCAAGGTGCACTGAGAATGTTCCTTTGGCGACCGATGCAAGCCTAAATTTAAATACAGTGATTGTGGCCAATGGACTGCTTATAGTAGCTGAACGGCTTGAAAAATTGTTTCCCTCCGATTCCTCGGTGCGTCGGGCAAAGGTCCGCGTCAGCGGATTTTCTAAGCTAGTGCCANCCCCCCCTCGAAACGTGCAGTGATCGCTGTGGATCAACAGATCATTGATCAGGCGCTACCAGTCCCAATCAAGCGCCTACTAGGCAGTGACTTTCGGCCATCGAACATGATGCATTAAGCACTATCTTTAGCCGGAGGAACGAGATCTATGCTTTGCAGTCCGACTGTCAATTTTTCTCCGGTGGCTGTCCCCCTCAGGAAGTTCTGCAGTGCCCCTTCGACCGAGAGGGACGTTTATGCCAAAGCTTCCTATTCACTGTTTAGAAGGTTTCGTGATAAGGACGATGTACTAATTTTAAAGATAATGGGTGTAGCGTTGTGGTATCGGGATTAGATATGTACTTTCTGACATCCGTTCGTACGTCATTCTAACAGGCGGGATGAGCCCTGTGGCCGAAAGAAGTGTACTGGGCTTAAATGATTGATGAAAAGGAGTGCCAGACCTTCTTCTGGAACGTCCAATTCCCTTACATAGTCACCGGGGTCTTGCAAAGTACGCTTGAGAACAGACCTTGTCCTCCAGACAAACGGTACCTGATGCATGTGCTCTGGTATGGTCTACGACGTTGCCTCAGCTACTCGGACTCAGTCAAAGGATACTGAATGCTTCGCCACTCAAGGCTGCAGTGGTCCATAAATTTCAAATACACTATTAACAATGCATGAGCTCCCAGATCGAAATCTTGCTTTCCAATCGGGTCGGCGCTATTTACCTTTTGGTATTGCCTGTTGTGGATGGAGAGTGTGCGTTGTGGTTGTGTACGGGACGGTGTCATAGCAGGGTTGCCTACCGTAGCTACTGGTATGATGGGAGTCGAAGGCTTGTGGATTTTCGTCGTGTACCGAACCAGTTGTGGGCGTCATGGGCCCCCTCTGCCACATCTTGTGCCCACAGTGGCACGCATTGTCCTCCGACCGAATAATATGTTCCTGCTAGTATAAGGAGCTGTCGCTACTTGCTGCGTTTTTTTTCTATTGCGCTGTCACTTGCTCGCTAATGTTGCCAACGGGAGAAATTAAATTGGCCGCTCTCGCTGCGACGGTAAATTTAGATGAGAGCAGGCACAGATCTGCTAAGTGTAAACAAATCAATTATTTTCCAAGCAAGGACTTACATTGAATCTCCGCTTTCCCACCCAGGAAAATATGTGTCAGTCATTCATTCGAACACTGTTCACCGTTCTTCCATCACCTTCCTCCGTATTCCTGGTCGTCTTTCTCTCTCTTTCTCGGACACAAAATGGACGTTGATATGCGCAACAAGGATGACGACAAAGGCATCCTAATGCCCCCACCCAGCAGCAGAGACAGGGACCGCGATTATGACAGGGATAGAGACAGGGACCGCGAGAGGGATCGAGACCGCGACCGTGACCTTGACCGAGACAGAGATAGGAGAGACAGGGATAGGGACCGCGACAGGGACTATGATAGGGACAGGCGTGACCTAGGTATGTCATTGGGGCTAGTTCTCCCAAATGTGATGCATTTCATTCATCTATGTTAGGTCGTCCTGCCAGGCCCAGAGTTTCCGACCATTGGGAGCCAGATAGGAGAAACGGAGACGTGAGTACTTCATTCTTGCCGTGCAGGGTGTTTTCCTGACGAAAACATCAGCGTCGCAAGCGCTCTCGCAGCCGCTCTCGTTCAAGGCGTCGCTCGGCGTCACCTCGTCGACGCAGACGCTCTCGCTCCCGCACCCGTTCAAGGACGCGCTCGCGCACTCGCTCTCGCAGCAGGGACAGGAGGGGCAATGACTCGTTCGCTCGTTCTCTCGGCGGTCCCATGAACGCACCTCACGAAGAAGCCGTCGAGTTCGCCAAGATCAGCAAGAGAGAAAACCGTGTATACGTTGGCAACCTCAGCTACGACGTCAAATATCGTGACCTTATGGAATTCATGCGGGGAGGTGGGTTGGGGAATCTCAAACTAGTTGTTTCTTCGTTATTCTTGCTTGAGGCTGGGGATCGGCTCAGAGGGGGTTGTGTTGTGGTGTTGTTTGCTGCGGCTGCGGAGGAGGGTTCGAATCCGATGACTGCAGCTTTCCGTCCGTCTATTGGGGAGGATGAACCGTTCGCCGAGATTTAGTTGTTGAGGAGTGCTTTTTACCATTTGCTTTTTGACGGAACGGTTAGAGTTGTTGGGATATTGATGGGACTTTCTTTTGGGGTTGGCAGCTGGTGAGGTTCTCTTCGCCGAAGTTCTCGTTACGCCGACCGGTATATCAAAGGGTTGTGGGTGAGTGTATTCATCTCCCTTGCATCCCACCTCCTCGCTGACAGTAGTTTTCAGAATCGTCGAATTTGCATCCCAAGAGGATTCCCAGCGATCCATTCGTGAACTGTCAGAGCAACCGTTGCTCGGTCGTCCCGTTTTCATTCGCGAGGTATGTCCTCTATAACTATGCCAGATCGAGTTACTGACCACCTTTTTTCTAGGATCGTGAGAATGAAGCACGCTTCGGTGCAACTCCTGTTCCAGGGAAGATCGGAATGGCGATGGCTGGACAAGGTCTTAACTCTGCCCCACCACCTCGTCCTTTCGGTGGTCACGCTTTCCCGAACGCAGCTCAAAATCCAGGCAACCAGCTCTACGTTGGCAACGTAAGAGGTTCTGCTGTTCTATAGATCTTGGGCTGATCATAAATCCGCTCTTAGCTTCCTTACCAAGCTGGATGGCAAGACTTGAAGGATCTATTCAGGGCTGCCGGCAATATCATTCGTGCTGATATTAATATTGGCGTTGATGGTCGCCCAAAGGGATCCGGAACGGTAGTCTTTGAAACTGCGAAGGATGCCCAGTCTGCTATCGGTATGTCAGGGTCTTCGTTCTCGTCTAGCCGCAGTTCTAATTATGTTGGATAGCTTTGTACAATGGGTTCGATTGGTATGGCCGCATCCTTGAAGTTCGAGAGGTAAGATTGCTATCTTAGGTTTCTTCTTTTAGAAATTGACCATGCCTCAGGATCGATATGCTGGCCTGACTGGCCCAGGTACTCGAGGAGGGTTCCGTGGTGGGGCACGGGGACTCCGAGGCGGTTTGCGTGGGGGCGCCAGAGGTGGGTTCCGGGGCGGCTTTGCAGGCGGCGCTGCTGGTGGTCGCGACTTCAACCAAGACATCTACGCTGACTATTCGGGTCCCGAGGGTCAAGGTAGCACTGCTAGCGCTGGTGGTGGTTCTGGTCCTGCCCACATGCGTGCAGACCAATTTGGCTCTGGATTTCACGCACCATTCGGGCCTGGCTATGTTGAACCAGACCCAAGTCAGCAGATCATGGTTCGCAATGTGAGTAGTGTTGAGACGGTTCAAGGTGTACGTTATATACTCATTTTGCTTCCAGCTTCCTTGGTCCACTGCGAACGAAGATTTGGTTGAACTGTTTGAAACTACGGGTCAAGTTGACATGGCTGAGATTCTCTTCGATGGAACTCGGTCCAAGGGATGTGGTGTTGTGCAGTTCTCGCAGGTTGCGGAGGCGGAGACGGCCATTGCTAAATTCCAGTCCTATATGTATGGTGGACGTCCTCTAGGTGCGCTAAGCTTTCTGATGGGAAGATTGCGGTCCATGATGCTGATCATTATGCTTCTAGATGTCCGCTTCAACGACCGGTGGCACACTTTCACTCCATCAGCTGCCAAGGGAGGAACTGTTGTCCCCTTGCCCACTGATATTACAGGATGATGATTCCCCATGAGTATTTATTGCTTTTTTCTCTCTTTCTCGGTAGCTGCATTTGTTCTATATCTGCATCGCGCTTTCGTCTCCCTTCTCATCTTTCCCCCCTGGCCGAAGTAACTACCACCAGCTATGTTTACTGCATTGGCACCCAAAAACACCGTATTGTACTTATTCTCGTATATCGCGTATATTATTGGTAAATCAATTCCCACTTGCCGTGATTCAAGGATGTCCGAGTCGTGGAAGAAGCTTGAGGATGTTTACTGTTGCACTTCCCCGGCTCGACGTACCGTAAGTTGTTGAGCTGAGTGAGCGCTCTCCCTTGCTGATATTACTTCACTTCTTCAAACACCTCGGTCCTCCGTTGGATTTACCACTCATCTGGTGGGTCAATTCATATGAATCCGGATCTAATAACCACCTTACTTGACGCTCGCCACGTATCTTGCTATCTATTGCCAATTGCCTGGGTTGGCCACTCCCCAAACGAGGCAATTTCTTCAACGACAGGTCATAAAGAAGCATAGTCGATCCATCGATGCTTTGTGATCTCAACATTGAGAAATCACATCTGTGTTTCGAGGGGGGTAACCCAAGTTTGGCTTGACGGGATCTTATCGCATCCCCGCTTGCTGTCAGAGTTTGCATTTTTATAGGCTCGAGGGTTACGGTACGGCCCAGAAAGGAGATGGGTTGCGAACCTGCCGGAGCGTACTTGGCTTGCTGCACGTATTCACGATAGGCGTTATCTTTGGACCGGGCATGCATAATTTGCTGCATAAACCGTTCGAGGCCCCCCAGCTCTTTGGTAAAATTACAGAAGGCCTTCTGGCAGGCCATGGATTTCCGGGACCTCGTCTTTGAAAAGAACGTTCGTTGGCCGCTGAAATATCGGAGACGGGCAGACGTCGGGACGAATTGGTAGCCGTGAGACCGATGACGGATATGCCTGTTGACCTTTCCATTTGCGGCAAAACATGACGATTAATTGGGCATCGCGATATCGTCGATAGCTTTTTCTATGTTCATATAAAGTTCAGGGTAGATTCTGGACCTGCATCCACCACCACCGCCACTCCCTTTCCTGCCAACCATCATCACCACCGCACAGCAGCCATGGATTCGTTCTCAGAGCCCTATACTCGCGAGGGCGACGACATCTCGCTCGATAGGGTCCATGACAAGATTCGCGAGCTCGAGGAGGAGCACAGGAAGAACGGCATCCCACTCTCGGGGCGAATCATCCATGTAGTGCACTCGTTACCCATCACCGCAACCCTCGAGTCCTCGAGACAACGCCCAAATGCACCCCCGACACCACCCCTAGAGGACAACACCCGCGACACCGCCAGCAACCCCCCGTCCGGGTGGAGTCTCGCTCCTCGGTATGGCCACGCAGCGATGATATCTGGCATCATGTCTCTGTCGCAGAACCACGAGCAGATCGTTGTCGGCTGGACGGGCGACATTCTGGCCCCGGGTGCCTCGGCCAACGCGAGCACCACCAATACGTCAGCGGACAAAATCCTGACGACAACCGTGTCCCAGGAGGAGAGGGCTGCTCTCGAAGTCGCGCTCAAGGACTTTCAGCCCAAGGAGAGCGACCCTGATGACGAAAAGTTCCAAAAGGGGACTTATGTTCCTGTCTGGTTGGACGATAAGGTCGCCCATGGGCACTATGATGGGTACTGCAAGCAGAGTATGTTCTCCACTTTTCTTAAGCATCGTAACGCGTGTCTGAACTTGTCCTCCCCAGCTCTCTGGCCGATGTTCCATTATCTCCTCTGGCAGGATGTCGCGACCGAGTATGCCTCCGCCGATCAGCACTACCCCCAGTACGAGGCTGCCAACGCCGCCTTTGCCCGTCGGATAGTCGAGATCTACCAGCCTGGGGACTTGATTTGGGTGCACGATTACCACCTCCTCCTACTTCCGAGGTATGTTTTTCACGTTCCGTTCTAGACCCTCCGATGACTCGGACGCGCTAAAGCTCCGGAACCCTCTTTTCTCCAACCCCATTCATGCTGATATTGACCAACGTTGTTCAGACTTATTCGGGAATCCATTCCCGAGGCTGTCCTTGGGCTATTCATGCACACACCATTCCCAACAAGTGAATTGTTCCGCTGCCTTCCTCGTAAGTCCTATCTTTCGTGTTTTGCATTGACTGCGTTCAATCCACTTCTGGAACCTGTGTTAATCCAACTTCCTCTGCGGGGAGCGCCGGGATTTGCGTGCGGTTTTGATTCCGTTTTTTTTCGTGGTCTTTTGTGGGGATTCCGATGGGCCTCCGCGCACACCATGTGATGCCAAATGGAACGCTTCAGATTGGCTTGCACAAAGGCCAACGGGACTTCTTTCATTTCCTTCATGCTCTCGTGTTTTTCGTGAATTGTTGGAATATCATTCAATTCATTCGCTTATCGTGCCTTGAAACTGAGGATTGGCGCCCATGATGCTGACCCCTACGTCATAGGCCGAAAAGAAGTCCTTGACGGCATGCTCGGGGCGAATCTCGTCTGCTTCCAGGTTGGTTTTTGCTTGGCTGTTTTTCAGAGCGTCCGACGCTCATTATCCTCCCGCGATAGACCTACTCATACGTTCGCCATTTCATCTCAACTTGCATTCGAGTTTGCGGTTATGAAGCGAACTCGAGAGGTATCGATGTCGATGGGCATGTCACTGCTGTGATGCATTGTCCTGTCGGAATCGATGCTGAGCGAGTAGCTCGCGATGTGTGAGTTGGCTTTCGAAGGTGTTCCGGCTCGTAGACTCATCTTTTACCAGGCAAAGACCCGGGATCCAACCCAAGCTCGAGGCCCTCATGAATTTGTATGAGGGTAAGAAGATCATCGTCGGCCGTGACAAGCTCGACGTCGTGAAGGGAGTCGTGCAGAAGGTTCGCTTCCGTCCTCCTCACCTCTCACCAAGCATTTAACGAGCCTTCCTTGCTTTTAGCTCCGTGCTTTCGAAAAGTTGCTACAGGACTACCCTGAATGGATCGGCAACGTCGTCATGATTCAAGTGACCAGCCCCGCCTTGACTGATTCGCCCAAACTCGAACGTCTTGTGAGCGAACTCGTTGCCCACATCAACGGCGAATATGGAAGTCTCGACTTCATTCCCGTCCACCACTAGTACGTCCATTCCATGGCCAGTTTTCGGGTGCTGTTGTAACAAGGCCTCGTTCCCAGCCACCAAACATTGAAAAAGGACGAGTTCTACGCTCTGCTCAGTGTTGCGGACTTGGCCGTTATCACTCCTCTTCGAGATGGAATGAACACGACGAGCATGGAGTTTGTTATCGCTCAGGAGAAGACCAACAAAAGCCCCAGCGTGCTCAGCGAGTTCATGGGGATTAGCAAGAACATGGAGGATGCGCTTTTGGTGAATCCTTGGGATCTAGGGGTGAGCTATCTTCCCGTTCCGTTAAGGCCGTTGATCTTCGCCCATCCGGTCTCATTGAAAACGGAGTACTGATAATCCCGTTTCAAACGTTCCTACCCTATTTCTCCTTATAGGGCGTTGCTGCCGCTATCAATCAAGGATTGCTTATGTCCCCTGCCGAGAAAGCCGCTCGCCATGCGAAACTATATAAGGTCGTGACGACTCATACCTCGCACAGCTGGGCCGCCGTCCTTGTCAAGATGCTTTTGGAGCAGATGGGTATTCAGGGATTGGCCAGGCAGACGCCTTACATCCCCAAGGACCAACTTGAGGGGCTGTATCACGGCGCGAAGAAGAGGCTGTTCTTGTTCGACTACGATGTGAGTAGTCTTCTCATCGTTTGTTGGCTTCGTAGGAGTCTGACTCTCTCGCGCTTGACCAGGGTACCCTTGCACCTATCGTCAAAGTCCCATCGATGGCGACCCCATCTGAAGCCACGCTCGAGGCACTCGAGAGGCTATCAGCGGACCCCAAGAATCTGGTGTACATCATTTCAGGACGGGATGGCGAGTTCCTCGAACAGCATCTTGGACATCTCAAGAACGTCGGGTTCTCTGCTGAGCACGGCGGATTCATTCGGGAACGGGGTTCGAGCGAGTGGGCGAACTTTACCAAGAGTCTGGATATGAGCTGGATGTCGGAGGTTGAGGAGATCTTCCGGTACTACACCGAGGTTTGTGCTCCCGTTTGATTTTCGTGTCCTGGCCATCCGCTTATCTGTTACCTTTTTTGTCATTGGCGCGCGGTATAGCGGACGACTGGAAGTCATATCGAAGTGAAGAAGAGTTCGATTACATGGCATTATCGTGGGGCTGATCCTGAGTGGGGGTGCGTTCTTGGTTATCTTGACCTTATCGGGAAAATCATGCTGATTTTTCTGGCGGTCTAGCCTGTTCCAATGCCGACAGTGTCAGGATCTTTTGGAGAATAACCTTGCTCATAAGCGACCCATCGAAGGTATGTTATCGGCTTTCATTGCCGACGGGATCGCACTGACGTTTGAATTCTATAGTTCTCGTTGGAAAGAAGAACCTCGAAGTGCGACCGATCGCAGTGAACAAGGGTGAAATTGTCAAGAGAATCCTTTACCGCAACCCCGACGCTGAATTCATCTTCTGTGCCGGTGACGATAAGGTATGTCCTCTCCATACACATGCACTTGACCAATAATTGACCTGGCTTTGTAGACTGATGAAGACATGTTCCGTGCTCTCCTTCTGTTCCCTCCTGGCGTCAAGCAAGTGAAGATGGAGGCACCCCTCTCAGTGACGCTCATCGATGGCGATGGCAAACCCCCCGTAGAACTCGCTATCCAGCCCGAAGCCGTCTTCACCACCGCTGTTGGCCATAGCAGCAAGCGAACTCTGGCTGCCTGGCACGTTACGACTCCTCAGGAGATCGTCGACCATATGCTCGACCTTGTCCGACCCAAAGAGGCTGAGATTGCTGCTCCCCCCGCGGAACCCGACAAGTCGCATCTTTAGCACGCATGGTAGACAAAAGAAAAAATGGTTTGCAGATTTTCTAGACGGCGTCGTCGTCTTTCGACTCGGACGCCCTCGATTTTCTTGTTGTGATGGACGGACATTCACTTCGTAGCANCCCCCCCTGCAACGCTCACGCGCACTCACAAAGTTCTCTTCTGTATCATACTACCACGATCTCATCGCCTAGGCTTTTTCTCTTTCTTGTTTGCCCTCTTCTTTCTTGTATCTCATGATCATGTCGTTGTTGGAGAAATTCGCGCTTATTTGTAACATATTTATAGGTTTCGGACGTCGTCTTTCTTATTTTGTTATCGCCTAGACAGTTAAATAAATGAATATACAGTATTTATTGGTACAAATTCCATGGTAATTGCATGATGCCTCTGCATTTGAGTAAAATTACATCTACGAACTCAAGATCCTCGCATTATCGACAGACCACGTTGTCTGCACCGAGCCTCATTCGTGTTCTACCCAGAGCAAGGGTCATTTCTTTGATCGCGCTTTGGAGCTCCTCGGGGTCGCGGCGTGGGCGCAGAAGGCGAGAATCCGGATTAATCTTCAAAGCGACATCTATGGTCACCTTGACGTGGACGGACTGGAGGTCTGGGAGTAGGCATCGGACGCTCGATCCTGCCAGAAGCTCGTCCAACTCTGCCCAACCGCGATCTGGTGCTATGTAGCTACCTTGAGTTGAGTACCTCTTTGCTCCTCCCCGGAATGACCAGGCTGCGTGTAGTTTGAGGGTTTGGAGGGCGGGAACTTTTTGGATCATGTATGAGAAGAATGCTGGAACTATGGATGGGCAGCGGGAGCTACCGCGATGCACTCTGTAGCCGTCCATATCGATGGCTATGGATAGGGATGTCAAGTTTGGGAGGGTTGGGATCGAATCCTCATGGAAGAGTCGCTTTACTAAAATAAATAAAGAATGCGCTCAGAAGCGCGACACGAGGAGCAAGTACGGGGGACGTACGTGATGATCTTCTGGGGAAGGTTTCGATGTCCAATACTTGAAGAGTGGACGACGTCAGTTTGATGATGTCAACGAAGCATTGTAGACTCTCCCATTGGTTGCCAATCGAGCATCGCAGGCACCTCAAAGCGGCTAAGGGCCAACCTGATCGCCACTGGACCATCGGCAGAATGAGATCGAGGTTATCTTCGATATCGAGAGCCCGTAACTGAAATTTCCACCCTCTCCGTGTGGCAGGAGGGAGGTCCTTGAAGTTGGCGCGGACTTGTTGGCTACATGCAAAAGCCTGTAAAGTGGGTGGCAGCAAGGATAGTACATTTCTATCAAAACGATAAAAACCATGTACTTCAAGCTCCTTCAATTTGTTGTCTGGTCCCTCCCGACTCAAGAAAGTGTAGAGTGCCTCTAGAAACCGCGGAGGCTCGTGACGGATATGTGGCTCCATGGTCAATCCCGATCTGTTGAGATGCAGGGATTCAAGGTTGTGGAGTCGGACGAGTATTTGCGGAAAGACGGTGTAGAAGGTGGATCCAATAGTCTCTCGATCATTGACAGGATCGCCATTCATGGTCCCTAGGCCACCGCGCCATGCGACGACGCGACGAATATAATATGAAAGGTGGGGATAGGCTTCGAGGATGTCCCTAGACATTTTTAGATGTTCTACTGGAGAGATGGATCGCCCCTTGACTTCCGGACGGTCTATGGTGAAGTGGCCGAAGATGTGGGTTCGACACCTGGGAAGTGCAGCATGACTTGTGAGAGAGAAACTGAGCAGGGCCTGGAAAGCTGGGGAGCTGGTTTGCCGCTCTTCTGCGTCTGCCCCAAGTTCGTCAATTATCAGCTCAAGGAGCTCTGCGCTGAGGCTCATCGTCGAGGTCGAGTTCATTGTCAAGAGGAGGATCGGATCTGCAGGCCGCCGATGCCATCAAAACGAAAGCAAGTCAAAACATGCCCCCACAAACACAACTTCGAACCGTGCCTGAGGGAAAAGACGGCATAGCAGAACCACTAAACATACCATTAGAGCTCTCTGCTAATAGTTGGTACTCATCCCTAGCAGCCGTCATGACCAAGGTTGAATTGTTAGAGGTCCGGCTGACTTGGCGCAGTAATCAGGCTACCAACTTGCAGCCTCACTTCTGATCGCCCGATCATCCACTTCGCCAGCATCCGTATATCTAAATCGAATGGACTCCAACGACTGAGGAAAGGCAGGAGATAGAGACCTCGATTCCTTTGCTCGAGCTCGTAAAATGTGGATTGCAATTACTTAGCTGGAGTGCGAAAGCCTTGCTGGTGAGCCGGGGAACATGGGTCAACCTGGAACCATGACGAAATGAAGTCGTCAGTAAACCATTGAGCTGTTCCACGAAGCCACCTGAAACGATGAGAAAAAAGACAGCTGTTCCAAGGGGCCAGATGCGGCAGAGAAATAGGCATCGACCTTATCATGATCTCCGATTCTTGACTGGTTAGCGTCCTGCCTGAGTCACCCCGACAACGCATTGCTACGCACAGGATTACTCCTCAAGCAAATCCCTACGCAAATTGTTCACTCCACATCGAGCCTGCGTCGATCGAAGGCTCTTTGGCGCGATAGAAGGCATTCGCATCCAGAATGAAGGCGAGGAGCGTGGCTGAGGGCCAGCGATCGTGAGCTGGTGATCTGCTTCAAGAGTACTTGGATCTGGGACTGAGAGACCGGAGAGCACCATATCCGAGTCTGCTTGTGATATTATGGCTGCGCTGTTGACGATCATGAATGAGACTTCGCTCTTCTCCTAAGTAAGGATTTTTTTCTGCATCCCAAGTCGACGACAATATGGGATGTACGGATGATACAGTGCGAGATGTGGCCGGTAGAGTAGCGGGTCGACGAAGTTGGGATGCACCCAGAAATACACTCTTCCCGGGCAAAGCTAAGTAAACACCCACACGCGTTCTTTAGTCAATATCGTCCGCGCCTTTGTCCATATCGTTAATCCTGCCCGAATCTGTGATTTTCTCCCCATTATCTCCGTCATTTCCTTCTTCCTCTTCCTCACTTTCATCGTCTTCCACTATCTCGATGGCAACGCACCAGAATATCCTTCCCCAAGGTTCGTCGTCCTCCGGATACACCCTCCCGTCGCTTCCTCCCCTAGGCCGCTTTCTTTCACAGCAAACAAACCTGACAGGTTGACCGTCCCAGTAGTGGCCGAGATCAAAGCTCAAGCCGCCTGGAATCTCGAGTCTCGGTCCTGTCCCGGTGCCCCAATACGATCCGATGCTACCAGCGGAATCCGGAGACGGGGTAAACGAGAGAAATCCGTAGCAGAAATCCGTCGTGATGGAGTCGTCGGGACCGAAAGTGACGAGACGTCTGTGCTCGGGTTTGGAGAAGAACGAGCGGCGAGGGCTCGGCAGATATTTGAGATTGATAAATGACGGGTCGCCGTCGTTGGTATCACCGGAGGAAGACGCAGGCGGAGGGGTGTAGGAGTGGTATAGTTCGGAGGTATCATCTACCAGGGTTGTCTTCATCGGAAACTCGATCTGTTGTGCCGAGGCCGTGTCCATACGACGATGTGCAAAATATGGCATCGTGGCAATCAGCGGACTCAGTGCCCATGGCTTCGTCGTACTCTGTAGGTCGTGTTCGAGTGTAGGGTCGATGTAGTTCATAAATTTCAATATTGCACTTGTGCCCCAGGGAAGCTTCAATGGTCTGTCGAAGGTGTTTCCGAAGAGTACATCGTCCGCAGAAAATGGTTTGAGGAAGCGGCCTTGTACCTGGATCGACCAAGTAGTCGAGGCTCGCTCTGAATTGCCGAAATATGCATCGGCATTCCATGGTGAGGCACCCGCATCGTCTAGGGAAGACGACGGAGGCAAGCCCCTGATAAACACCACGACCTTCCCCTCAAACAACTCTGAAACGATGGGGTAGGCTTGACCGTTGTTTATGGGGATCGGGGAGAGGGCAGAGGGGTTTGGGCCGGCGAGCACGCGGAGCTTCATGGTAGCTTATGGTCGTTGCTAAAGGAGAGTGATCACGGTACCCGCTAGAGTGTGACGTCATAGAAGCCGGAACAACTTGATCTTCCCACGGATCTTTGACATGACAGCTCCGAGCGGGCCGAATATCTTGAGTCAATGTTGAGTTGGCAACAACTTTCAACGTACACCACCATTCATGATGATAGACCGCTGATAGGCTTCATTGCAGATCCATTCAGTCTGTTCCGCGCCCTATGTTCCACCAAGAACAATTTTTTGACCATGCCCCACCTTCTGTTCAGCACAAACCTAGATGCGGCTCCATCCGGAGCACCCCGCGGCAGTGTGAAGAAAAAGGGTCCGAGCACTGCCCGCAAAGGCCTTATCTCCAGAAAGACGCCCTCCACATGTGTCTTTGTTTGCTGGGTCCGGCCTCCATTTGCCGCTAAAGAGCGACCGACAGTCTCGGCAGTTCTCTATCTTTCTTCCTCTCTTTCTCTCCTCCTTTTCCTTCCGTTCGACCGACATGCTCCTTTCTACAGCGCTGCTGCTGCTGGGGGCTACTCTGCGCTCCGCTCTGGCGGTCACAATCCCGCACGACACTCACGATCACACTCATGTAGAACACGTTCAACTGCCAGGAGAATGGTATCAACCCGAAAGCCATCCCGTTCATAAACTTTTTAGACGCGCTCCGGATGATGGCGTCCGACGCCCAGCCGTTGGTTCCCCAGGTGCGTTGAACTAAATTTATCTCCTAAATGGACAGGCCAACCCATTCCATTAAATAGAGTGGGCTGCACCTTACCCTCAAGGTCTCCCCGATTCGAGCCAATTGCCAAGTGCTTGGGTGGATGCACTTAACGCCGCCGTCGCTGCTGGGAGGATCCCAGACATTCCGCAGACGACTCTTCCTCCGACCGCGAACCCAGGCGATCCCGTTAATCCCGTCTACCCACCTGGTCTGAACCCAATCGGTCCAGAGATTTGCTCGACGACGTACAGGTGTCGGCATGCTGATGACATCTGGGATGCCCCAGACGGTGTGTTTGCTAGTTCGTTCGACGACGGACCTCTCGATGTGAGTAGATCCCCTGGACGTCTTAGGATGAGGTCGGCGGTGCTTATCGCGCAAACTCTTTCCAGGGCACAGAGGAACTTGTGGACTTCTTGACTGCCAACAACGTTCAAACCACTCACTTCATGATCGGGCTCAACATCTTGCAACAGCCTACCCTGTTCTTGAAGGCTTTCGACGCTGGTAACGACATTGCTGTGCACACTTACAATCACCCCCACATGACCACGCTGAGCAACCTGGACGTTGTTGCCCAGGTATGTGCGTTTTATCGAAAATTCCCACTTCCTGACTGACAGTGATGTTCTGGGTAGCTCGGCTGGACGATGCAAATTATCCACGAATCCACTGGGGGTCGTGTCGCCCGCTACTGGCGTCCTCCCTATGGAGATTCTGACAACCGTGTTCGAGCGATTGCCGAAGAGGTGAGTCGCTCATTCTTGGTAGAAATTCCACATCTGATTCGAAATCTGTCATTATAGGTATTTGGCTTGGAGACTGTCATCTGGAATCGAGAGTGAGTTTCTATTGTTCGATTAGTCGCCTTTTTACTGAAGTTGATGGAATTTAGTGTGAACGACTGGAGGTTGGCGTCTGGCGGGACCACGCCTGAGCAGATTGTAACTGAGGTGACTGAATGGCTCGGTGGTAAGCTTCCGCACTTTCCATTTCCTTGAATCGAGGAGATTGAGTCCGATCCCGACTCTTTCTAGGTCCGAAATCACCTGGGCTTGTCGTTCTTCACCACGAAAGGACCGAGGATACCGTCTCTGTTTTCACCTCTGCCTTCCCTCTGATTGCGCAGAACGGTTGGAGATTCGAGTCTTTGGCCTCTGTCTATGGCGGTGGCTCGTATCAGAATGCGCGGAGCTCGACTTCGAGCGTTCAAAGGGCTTCCATTGTGGACGGGGCTGGAGGCAGTGACACTCCATCCGACACCACTAGCACCACCTCAGCCATCACCACCACCACAGCTGGTACTACGTCTGCGACTACTACCACCGCGGCTTCTACGACCACGGAGTCAGGGGGCCCTTCGCAGTCTGAACCTGCCAATAGTTCTTCGGTTCGAGCGTCGTACCACTGGACTGTGTCCGTGACCTTGGGCGCTCTTCTCGCGGCCTTGCTCCTGTGATCTTTTCGTTGGCCGTGCTCATGCCGCTGTCATAGTTCTTCATTTGCTGCGACTACCATCTTCCGATTAATCTTAACCCATATTGGAATTCCTAATTCATCGAAACGTCACCATACTGATCCATCCGTCAATTCGCACATTGCTTGCTCCCTCCCGCGTTCCAAAATTCGAAAATGAACTGTACTCGTACACTTGGGTTTCGTAGCATAGTGGGACTTTCTCTCATTTTATCCACGCTCATTTGGACCATCTTCACATACTTACATATTTCTCTTCTCATCTTTACTGCCTCCCCTCTTCTTCCTATCTTCCGACTTTCCCTGCATGAACTCATCTCATCCGCCCCCTTCCGCCTTTCGGACACTTGATTCCCGGTCATAGACTCGGTTACTCGGACATTGACGTACGTAATTGTGTTTACAGTGTGCTCGCCCTAACTTTGTACGCTACTTACCCGGTAAAAATTCTGTAGTGATGTATATTCAACGTACAGTTTACTTGACACGCCTGGTTAAAATTCGGACTCGTAGTACAAGATATACTTAGTACTCACTTATAAATAACTGTTGATTCTTCGTATGCCTCGTGCGGGTATGGTGGGCTCGCTAAGGTGACTGAACCCTGAGTGCCGAGGCTTCTCATTGCGAGTTGACTGGCATGTGTATGTCATTTGTCCTTCGATCGTATGCATACCGTAACCACATGCGGGCAATGCGGGCACGAAGGGCTCGTTGGCGACTACTACTAGCTAGTCCAAGCATCGTATGGGAGTATTCTGGATTCTCTTACCTTGGTCCTTGGAGCATCAGGTATACAGAACCGCCTATTCATGCCAACTTCTTGAGGGCCCGAGTCCGAATCGGAGAGGAGGTATAGCCAAAAATAGCGCCGTTGCTGCCTTTCTTGAGTTTCAAGCTCGGAAATTCAGAAGTTTCGGCGAGGGGCTCCGCAGGATATCGAAGCCAGACGAGCTTTGACATCGGGAGTCGCCAAATGTTGGTGCCGAACGCGTGCGGCTCAAGCATGACCCTGGATCGATCTACGAACTGGCTGGTTAACGTTCCTCGCACAAACGATAAATGTGTTACACGGCGCGAAGCCTAAATCAATAAGGTACATTGGTAACAGATGCGACATGAGGCTAGGGTCCAGTCAGAGATTGGTGGAGGAAAACGGCGTTTGCCCTCTACGAAACGCGGTCTGGGTTGACTCTCGATGTTGGAGAGCGAGGAGATCCTGACTCCCCGAAAATGCGCGCTTTAGCTAAGTAAAGTTGCTCTGGTAAAGATTTCTTGCTCGAAGAGTTCAAAATTTAATCGCTAGATCATACACGGCAGACGCACCATAGTAATTGTAACAAATCCCACGTAAGGGAGAAATCTGAATAGTCCGCTATGAGGATCGCTCTCACTCGGTTGAGAATGGGGACAAACGCACCCTCGAACCTTTCCTACGATATGCTTTTTTTCAAGCCACTCCAGTCCTCTGTAGAGCTCGATGTCGTCCACATGGTTATTGTCTCCCTTTGTCAACAATAGTTGATTATCTTTCTCCAAGCGATCAGCGTTGGTCGTAGGTTTCGACCGTGTCATTGACTTGGTATACTGTCGAATATCTATTATGGGAGGAACATCATGGGTTTCCAGTACTCGGTGAACGATAGGTATGTCGGCGCCGGGGACTCTGTAAACGGTAATATCACCAGTTTTGTATTGCTCTGAGGAGGGGTTTGTCAAAAAGAGTAGGTCGCCACGGCGAAAAGCAGGTTCCATTGACTCGCTAGGATACCAAAGTATTTGAGCCCTTTGTGAAGTATTTCCCGGATCGCTTCGCAACGTACCTCAGCACGACGACAATGGGCGATTCACAGTTTGTGATTATTCCCAATCCCTTCCAAATCATTAAGCCAGAGGCCATGACAGAGGCAAAGTTGAGAACTAGGAGGAGGACCTGAAACATGATATGGTCCATCCTTCTAGTTTTCGGCAGCGACAGATCAAACACTCACATAGCGAAGTCCAAGCCTTTGAAACGCCCTTAGCTCTTCGATAAACATGGTAGAGGTTTCACTGAACAACTAATTTTCAGTGCGAGGAGGTAAAAAGTGTCTAATGCTTGGACACGTACTTGGACACGTACTTGGACACGTTGCTATCAGACTTAAGCGCCCAGAGCTGCCTCACTTGATGGGACCAATGGCATGAGCCTAATCAAGTGTCAGATCTTCTTTCCACTGCCTATAGAACGGCCTATAGAACGGCCCATCCGGGCAGACCTGGACACTTCGAGAGACGATATCTACTGATTTAAATTATTGCAGCGGAGTAGGGTGGACATAAACCTGTGACTGGTCCTTTAAGGTCGCGTGACGATCTCCGATGGATCATAACCCTCTATCGAGGATCCGCGCGAGCGCGGCTTTTATTTATCAAATATCCTCATAGAGCAGTATTGATTACGAGTCTAGGGTGAACAGATGAGACGCGACCGAGTCGAATACAACAATCGAAGTCACAACAGAAAGGCAATGGTCCGCTAAGTGACGGGGCGGGTTTGCATCAAACAAAGTTTTGTCAATCAGGGTTGTGAGGCGAGCCTGTCGGCGGAGCGCGTCACCGGCTGTCAGTCATGCATGCTTAGCCTTTACCAGTTAATGGATCTGGTCTATGTTTCGAGGGTATAAAAGCATCGTTTGGGCGCGCTGAACGTACTGCTACTCCCATTCCATGCTCGTCGACTGCGTCAGGAAGCTCACATCTACTATTCGATCGACACAGTCAGACGCAAAGAGCGAATGGCGAAGAAGCGGCATACCTTTGGAACCTACCGTCCCGATCGATGTCAGAAGCCCTAGGACAACTACCTCTATTCCCGGGAATGAGAGTAATGGTCACAGAAAAAGTTTCGATTCCATTGGTAGGCATCGTTGATGGGTTGGAAGGAACTGTGCACGACGTGGTATACGTATACAATCCGGACACAGAAGGGAGACGATCGGCTTTTACTGTATATGTGCACATACCAGGCTGCCAGATCAAAGCGCCGAGCCTTCCACGAGGTGTCGTCCCGATTTTCCTGTCTAGTATAATCATCAAACTGTCCCAGCCCACGCACCATTTATCGGCCCAGTCATTCCGTCGTACCCAGCTACCGCTGATACCAGCTTATTCGTACACAGACTACAAAAGCAAAGGACGCACGCTAGAGAGAGCAGTAGTAGGCATAACTTCCGCGAGAGGCCAAGGCATACATCATGCTATCGCGAATCCAATCGCTGAAAGGGCTAGTGATATTATGCCCATTTCCGCACTCCAAAATCCGCTGAACCATGACAGGCAAACTGAAGGAAGATCTCCGTAGACTGAGAAGGCTAGGCAAAGAGACGTCGAATAGATTCAACAGAGAGTGCAACTTTGACATGGACGACAAAGAGCAGCATATTGGCTGATCTCAATGTATAAGTTCGAGCAGTTTTGTGAGTACAGATAACATGAGCTAACAACATCAATTTGATTTCCCCATATAGATAATAAAAAAGTGCATGACTCGCAGTTCCCGCCAGACAAATCGACAAACCTGGACAAAGTGTCCAGGAATACCCTCCAATTTCCAGTATTTACCTTACTCGGTCGAAGTTTGCGAGCATCACTGGATTTATCATAGTGCGCGCCTTCCGTCAACGAATCGGTTGAGTTCGCGATCAGACTACTCCTCGTGTCTCAAAAACACCCTGCCGGTTCCTCGTAGGATCACCGATTTCCACCTGGCGTCACAACACTCCTCTCAATTGGTATGGTCGAGCTATATGAAACGGCTCGGTGGTATGGTCCAGGCATTGCCTTCACATTTGTTTCTGGGGAGATGGCCGACTGGCAATCCGATCACAACCTGCTGCATCATGGTACTTTTCATATTAACCACTGTCCCGGGTCTCGACGACCTCGAGGTATTCACTCTACAACTGTCCCTATGAATATCACTTCGAAGGCCTAGAGCAGCACTCGACAACTATTTGCCTTCCAGCAGCTGAACTACGGGGAGGTCAGCCCACGGCTGGATCGGTGTCCCCCGCCAGACGGACTGGACGTTGCTTCTTCGTAGATGTGTGTTCATCCTTCGGTCCGTGCACACTGATGGGATGCGGACCCAAGAGAACGGTTATCACCCATCCTCCATGTGTATTGTGCGCATCGTTCATTCTCCATTCATGCTTTGTGAAAACATGTGTGTGCATGAAAGCCACGTTGACTGCCATCGGGAGCGCAGCATTCTGGATCTTTCTTGGTCCGTGTAAGCTCATACTGTGAATCGATCCATAAATCGTTCTCGAGATTTGGATAAAGACTTCCTGAGACCCAGGGTGAAAGAGGTCGGGAATGCGTTAACCGTCGAGGCCGCCAAAGTTCCACTGTTGCGTATTAAATATATGTAGCTGAAGCGACAGAGATCCATACAACGAGGATACCGCACTGTGTTTTGAAAAGGTGAGGTTGCAGGGAGGCGATTGGAAGTATCATTATCCTCTTTGAGCATGCCGGGAACTGCCGTGAACGTGCATTTTCCGCTGCTGACTAATAGGACGACACCTGATATCGTAGAAGTAAGTACTTCATCCGAAATGAAATTCCTCCTGTCCGTTTGCCTTTTGTGCCCTTTGCCCTTTCGTGGACAAAAATCGTGCCTCGTGTGGATAGACCTGTGCCTTCGTATGAACAGCCTGTGCAACAGATAGGCCCGTTGCCCTGTTTTTGGACAAGTCCCTGTTCCCTACACAGAAGGATGACACCCGGCACTTCTCCGCGTGTCCGTCCCTTTGCCTTTCGTGGATTCCCTATATGTAGAAACATGACACCCGACACTTCTCCCTTCCTTTTGCTCAGCTCCTCAGCTGAACTGCATTGAACTCTCCTGACTTCCTTTCGCTCAGTCTTTTCCACAACATATTAGCTCTTCCGGATTTTCGATTCAAGGTTGCAAACTCCTCCCTACTTCTTCTGGTCTGGTCATATCTCCTCACTGGCAACTCGCGACCTCAGGTATGTCATTCTCGGTGATCTGTGACCCATTCATAAGTCACTGAACTTCTACAGAATTCGCCCTCAAACTTTGGACATGTCGCGGTGGCTTCTCCCACCAGTACATGCAGGAGAGCATCTTCAACCAAAAGATGGACATTTAACAGCATGGGCTTCTCGGTCTTCATCCTGGTCGATATTCGAGTTTTTCAAGCCAACGCATAGACGCCCCTGTCTGTCGTGGCAAGGGTATAGACCTATTTCTGCGAAGTGCGTCCGGAGAAGTAGACAGGGTGACAGAGGGCAGCGGAATATCGAGGTACGCAAATCTTGCATTGACAATCATTTTCAGCTTCGTCTTACCTGATTTTCTACACCGACGATTTGCCTAGATTCTCAAAAAGCCCTCCCATTCCACAACCGTCGCGCCCTCGTTGTCGGATGCTTGGATCTGTGCTATCTATGAACCCCGGCTGAGACTTCGGAAGATGAGAAGTCTGCATCCTATCGTGTAAGCAGACTCGTAGTCAACCCACCTTGTGCAGCTCACAAGCAGGCCACGAATGCCTTATGGATCACCGACTCAGGCACAGTTGGTAGATCAGCGTCTTGGAGGTTCTGAGGATACCAAAAGGTACGTTGATCAGGTAACTGCATTATGGCCACGTCAACCAGCGCTTTCACTATCAAACCAGGTTAATTAATTTTGCAAGCCGATCTCCCGCACGAGGTGAGCTCGTCGTAGGCGGCTGTGCACTCAGTGGCAGTACCCCCGCGCAGCGCCACCCACTCGGACCAAGTTTGAATGCCCGGCAGTCATCTATTATGGCGATGAGATCTATGCCAGTCACCCATTCCTTTCTGAGGCAACGTATGTACTGCTCATAGAAGAACACATGGAATCCCGCCCAGTGATATGTGCGAAATGGCCACTCCGTATCGTTCTTGTCCAGCATCAGGGTGTCGTTCGCAGCTGGAAGGCTAGGGAGAAACTCAAGGGTTGATTTTCGACTCGAACCTGTGCTACCATAGACTAACCTGCCTTGCGCTCAGATCTGATACGTATGTCTGACCGGGCTTACAGGGGCGATGTTGAATCCGATGGCCACCATCTCTATGCTCGTGTCCAGCGCAAGGGTGGTGTTCGCCATTGGAAGGCCAGTGAAGAACTCAAGGGTCGTTTTACCACACCCTTGAATGACCTGCCTTGTGCCCAGATCTATTACGCATATCTGACCAGTAAAACCAAAGACACACCCTTCACACGTGTAGCCAACAACTCCTCCAGGGCTAGTCTTTTCCCACGGGCAGAACTGGGTTCAATTCTCCTGGAGAAACAATTTAAAGGCGGTGGGAGGCTGCTTCGCCTTCCAGTACTTCTTCGCATTGTCATTTATCATCATCATTCCAACCTGCATTGCCTCCCACAACTCCACCTTTCATTCATGATCACCACCACAGACGGTCAAAATCTCAGCTATTGTGTCAGCGCCAATCCCGACATTTCCGGCGTAGGAATTCGCCTCTCAATCTATGGACAAGTCATCTTCAACGTCGCTTTTGCCCTTATTTNCCCCCCCAAATTCCACGAGATCTCACCCAGAACATGTCATCCTCGCCGCTTCATCCAGGAGCCTCTTCCTCACCGGCTGTGCACTCCTCATTTGCGCCTTTTATCAAGGCTCTGTGCAACGGCTGACAGTCCACCACACCCTTATCGTTCTCAACCTCAATTGGATTATCTATTTCAGCGCCCTCCTACACATCTTCATCCGGTTATGTCAAGTCGTATTTAGATCCTCCCGGATTCATCGTACACCTCCGTTTCGGCAGCCGTCGGTGGGAGGGAGCCAGGCTCTTTCGACGAACTCTCCTACAGAGTCAGCGGCAGATGTGGAAACTATGCGCTCGGTGTGGCAGTTTGTCCTGCTCCCGGCCATCCATCTCAGCGCGTTAGGCTCTCTAGGTATCCTTCTCTGGACGCAGGTGCAGACCTTTGGAGACCAGCCCGAGTGCACGCCGCAGACAGTTTTGACCGTGTTCGGATCAAGCTACAGCGTGCTTGACGAGACCATTCGGAGCGGTTCGATGGCCATCTATTGGGTCGTCGCAATCCCGCTTCTGAACGTGCTCGTCACCGGTGTTCCTGTCTTCGTGGCCGTAGCCGTGATGGCCCTTGCCCTCTGGATGGCGAAACGCGTTTCCCAACGGCGGCTTCTGTCATGGGACGTGTTTGCACGTTGCAGTGGGATCACGGCACTTTCCATGCTCCTCGTGCTCTTCATCTCGAATACCGAATTGATGATTGCACGAGGCGTTCACACTTCACTCGTCGGAGCAGGGGAAGAGCAGTGGACATTTGGCCAGACGTTGGCGTTGATCAGTTTTCTGGTTCAAATGGCGGAGATGGTGAAGGCACTATTCACTTGGAGGGCGGACCGAGGAGGAGGACGACTTGGGAGATAATCGAGCGGCATTCAGAAGTTTCGATTCAGTTATACACTTCGTTCTCGATATCTATTGCTTGAGATGCCTCGTATTTATCTTAGACTCTTTGTGTTGGGCTTTCTTGGATACAATGCTACCCCACTCGCACCGACCGTTCCACTGACGCACAACTCATCCACTCATGACATTCTCCATTCAGTGTATGTCACGTCATGAAAGAAGCGTTGATCGAGCGTGTCTAGGCCGTATTCGGGAAGATGAATGCACAACTCGTGCTGTGGTCGAGGCGTAGTAATTTGGGCGTGAGTTGGTTTGATCTCAAGCCTTGCCGATAATTTTCTTCGGCCCGTCGCACGGGCTTCTACCGTAACCCTCCCACTTTCAAGGCCACATCTACTATCAGTACCAACTCCCATATACCTCCATTCTCCACCTCCGTTGCTACCATGCCTCAACAACGCTCCGCTACCCTCGACTCTCACATGGCCGTGCATCGAGGCCTATACGCAATACCCGGACTGGAATGGAAGGGCTGAGCGTCTACCAAGATTGCGAGAACGTGGTCGGTCTCGTGGTGAATTGCTTTTGCTGCCGCATCATGCCAGTTCAGGTAGTGAGAAGCTACGTGTGCCTAGGCTTAGTGTCCATTCGCTGGAAGACCCTAAGACACGAATTTTGGACGCAGCTGGCCTGAGTCCCCACAGTGATAGGACCACTATTAAGTCAGCTTCACGAAGCAGAAGAGAAGAGGATTTCTTAAAGACGAATCATGTTAAACCTGTCACTTTCAGAAGCTCTACTAAATGAATAAAGTAGTCAACGTAGGTAGGCCAATTGAGAAAATGGAGCTTTGAAAAGCGCGTATATGTGGCCGTTTTAAGTGGGGGAACGGGAGCAAGAACGAATTCGAAAGGAAGGAAACAGGCGCGCGAGCGCTTGAGGGCAGGACGCGTACACAAGTGCAAACACGCGCATCACCTGATAGCTCCAGACAACTTTGCACACAATTCGTCAATCCGTACACTACAGCGCTCTGCTCTAATTAATTTGCGGAGCATGATGTGTCTGCCATCAGATTGACATGCCAGCCCATCTTCTAACCTTACCACTGCCATGATGGGTGCCGCTGGCATGTCTCAGAGATCCATCTGACGAGTTACTCTCCCTGAAGAATGGGTGCGTCACTGAACTTGACTGGCGCCTTGACACCTCCGATTTCAAAGGGTTGTGCGCCGAAAGTGTGAGGCCGATTCGAGCAACATTGGGATGTGAATATGTAAAAGGTTTGAAGCGTTGACACTGGATAAAATGGTGAGTGCCTCGCATAGACGGTTCGGCATACATGATGTGTTTGAAGTTGATGAGACGCCTTCTGCGGTGCCCGTGTTTTTAATGCTGATTTCTGTCACTGTTTCCGACTGCGCTTGCATGACTAAGAGATGAAGAAGGAAAGAGGGAGAAATTGTAATTATATGAGTGCCACACCTAGTAGATGAAAGACAGACATGAAGTTACAGGGAAATGAGAAGAATGTTCTTGTTTCGTAGTGTCGTTGCAAGCTTAAGGTGGTAAAACTGCTACGAGGTGAAGCAGGGACGCAAGGGACTGTAAGAGTGCGGGACGATAGCATCGACGCGGGCTCTAAAAATACAATCAGTGGATCTTCTTTCGATAATTCATAGAACGATGGATCAGCCTCCGCTTTGATAAAAAAAGTAAGACTCAAATCGCGGGGCTTCGAGTAGATCGTGGGCTACCTGACTCACAAGGAGAACGTCACCCCAACAGGACATCTCGAACGCACTCAGTTTTCTTGATGCAGTCGATCCCTGAAAAAATCCGGTATTCTGGAACCTTTCTTCTAAAACGGACAACCTGAAGGGAGAGGAATTCACGTTCATGACTACAGGGCCTTGACTGCGCAGGAGTTAGAGTATGTAGGATTAGGTAGGGTAGGCTCGGGCGCTGGTACCATGAGGCCAACATGAGGGCCGAACCGAACAAGGCGGCAACGAGTCGGGTATCCGGCTTACGCCGATCGGAGCATAACTGGTATGGGTCGGCATCGCTATTCTGCTCAGGAAATGCTTCTGGAATTTGGCTTGGACTCGAATTTGATTTTGAAGCATAATTTATAGCCCTTCTATTTGGTACATCGACCAAGGTTCCACAGGAATTGCGAACGGAAGCCAGAGATCGCTTGCCGGCGCTTGAGGATGCCGGATCGGCAGACAGGGCAAAACAAGCCACGCGTCTTTCATTGGTAACGACTGTCACGCTGGACCCATCCCACCCATTTCGCCTGTTCTTGAAGATTCTCGCTATATACCCCCAGTACTCATTTCCACGTCTAACTCTGTTCACCCTCTCTGCTTCCTCTCGGGCGCGCGGTAAAGGTCCCTTCTTTCAGGTGCCCTCCTTGGTCCTATCACTTATTGAAAAGATCTAGAACCTTCCGATCCACACCAAGTCAACGCGAAGGATACAGCCGGCTGCGGGGAACTGGTCGACAAATAGCCGCGCTCTTTGCAGGAAGATATGCGAGTCGATGCAGAGGCTGCTTCTTTCCAGCTATTCGCCACAAACTGGGGGAAGCACGTTCTGGTCTAGGATGATGGCGAAAGATGAACAGTTATTCTAGCGTCAACATTACGTGGATTAGGCGGGCTCATGGCTTTTCCTCGATACCAAAGACNTTTTTTGGACCTCTCTAAATACGCTCCAACTTCGATGGTCGTTCCTCTTGACTCTTTTGATCTTTGCTTTGTCGATGGAGAGCTGCCGCCGTCTAACCTTCGGACCCTCCATGCGAGCTATGAACACATCAAGTATACTAATGATCGCTATAGCCATCTGAAGAGCGCTGGTCGTCATGATTTTCCAGAGAGATATCGAAACGCCTGTATGCGGGGTAAAAACTGACTGAGCTCAGCATGCTTTTTTGGCGTTTTATCATCGTGTTCGCTCCACAAAAACACCACCTTCATCTCCCTCAGGTGGATATACGACTCTCTACCATTTGGATGGGTTGTCATCGCGGATCCGGAGTCAGCCCCTGGTTTGTCGAAAGCTCGCCGGGTCAGTTCATGAGTTTATCAACCGTTATCTCTTGCGTTAACTTTTTTTCTGCCCAGATGCCTGAATTAAATCCTGCCAACATTCTCGTAAACGCGCTTCCTCCACGTGGCTCTCAAAGGATTCTCATCTCGACGTACTGCGAGACCTGGTGCGTGAATTACTACCGGTGCCAGGTCTGACCGTCGAGCGAGGGCAGGTGCAGTCGAACCCACCGTTTGTCTCTCTTGATGAGATGAAGACGTCGTGAGACTGTTACTCGTATGGACCTCGGTATATGAAATGCAACACGCACGCTCTCACGGTGCGTAATTCCATACGACGCTTCAGGCGACCCCTTCTGCAGTTTCGCACTAGAGGTTTGGAAGCCTGGCACCGTAGTAGAAGCCGGGTGGTGCGATCCCTTTGATCTCCGTAATATTTTAAAAGCCACAACTTCGTGTCAGCTTTTCCGATCTTTAAACGCCTCCCATGAACCCCGACATAGCTTCCCTACCAAGTCCCTGTTTAAGGGCTAATCCCGACATCTCTGGCGTTGGAATCCGCCTCTCTATCTATCTGCAGGCCTTTCTCAATGTTGCTTGCGCCCTCATTTTCTCCCCCAACGCCACCATTTCCGATTTCGAACACTCCATCCTCTCCACTTCATCCAGGAATCTCTTCCTCACCGGTTGTGCACTCCTCATTTGCGCGTTTTACCAAGGCTCTATACAAGGATTGACAGTTCACCACACCCTCATCGTTCTCAACCTCAATTGGATCATCTATCTCAGCGCCCTCCTTTACGTGTTCATCCGAGCATGTAAAGTCATTTTCGGATTCCGTCATGGTCAGGTTCCTTCTCGGCGTGTCCCATCGCCAGAAGACCTTTTCGAACGTCGTGGTCGTTTTTCCCGTAGAAGGGCCGCTACAATAGGATCTCGTCCGGAAACAGTGGCAGATGCGGATAACCTGCGCTCAGTGTGGCACTTTGTCCTGCTTCCCGCTGCCCATCTCAGTGCGTTAGGTTTCTTGGGTATCCTGCTGTGGACTCAAGTGCAGACCTTTGGAGATCAACCCGAGTGTACGCCGCACACGGTTTTGGTTCTTTTTGGGTCAACCTACAGCGTGCTCAATCCGGCGATCCGGCGAGGTTCAATGGCAATGTATTGGATTGTTGCCATTCCGCTCTTGAACGTCATCGTCACTGGCGCGGCTGCGTTCACTGCGGTCGCAGTCATGGCACTTGTTTTCTGGGTAGCGAAACGCGTCGCCAATATACCGTTGCTATCCTGGAGCGTGTTTGCGCTGTATAGCGGTATCGCGACCATTTCGATGCTCCTCGTGCTTTTCATTGCGAACAATGAATTAATGATTGCACGAGGCCTTCATATGTCGCTTGTTGGACCCGGGGAAGAGCAATGGACCTTCGGCCAGATGTTGGCGTTGGCTAGTCTCATAGTTCACGGGGTGGAGTTAGTGAAGATGTTGTGCGTTTGGAAGGCAGACAAAGGGGATAGAGGATGGGAGAATCGAGTGGTGTCGAGCAGTCCGATTCAACTGGACCTTCGTGAGTGATCTTGACATTGTCTTTTTCTCGTGTCCCTATTAAGTTATTGTTCTACTCATGGACGTTATTTATGTATCAAAGGTGTGATTATTTAGCTAGATCTACTTTTTCAATCATGTCTATTCTCTTTTGGATTATATAATGATCTCCTATGTCTTCGTCATCTACCGAATTCGAGGCCGAGAGCTCACTACAATGAGCTATGTTCCCGACTG
Organism: Candolleomyces eurysporus; assembly: GCA_027579435.1. Lineage (NCBI taxonomy): Eukaryota > Fungi > Basidiomycota > Agaricomycetes > Agaricales > Psathyrellaceae > Candolleomyces > Candolleomyces eurysporus. Next base: position 186,689 of record JANBPK010000707.1, on the reverse strand, counting down.
AACCTGTTATAACTTGGGCAATGATGTAGTCCCCGAAGTTGTCTGGCTTGCCTCTCTTTCGGATGTCATAGACTGCATTGCGAGTGCAGGCATTTCTATCCGAAGCACAGAGTGTTCGGATTGGTCGAATTCGTCTTTGAAAGGTCGGTAGTACGCATCGCGCAGGTGAAGGATAAGTCGGCATCCGAGAGCAGGAAACGAGGCAGATGCGATGACAAGCATATACGGCAGAGCTTCCGGCTAAATTATGATGCGTGGTAAGAGCTGGATCTCATGCTAGTAAATTGGCCTTACTTACCAAAGCGTAGAATGCTAGGATGCTAAAGACACAGATCAAGAGATTACTGAGACCAAGCGTGAGTACAGAATTCAACAGATACAGTAACTTGTGATACTCACATTAAAGGAAAGACGATGCTATCTCGAAGTAAGATGTGAACCAGTGGCCCTCGCCTCGAAAGCGAAGGACCAGTAACAATTCCTGGGGCCTGTAGAAAGCTATCACCGGTTCTTGTGTGCTGAATATACCGTATACCCTCTGCCATAGCTAAGGCAAACATGACCAAGTCGAAGGCCATCATCAAGAACGGATTGGCCACGCCCGCCTTTGGAATGTTTCCTGGGATGCAGATGCGAAGCGAGGGCGAGAGAAAGGTGGGTACTGACCAAGTTTAGTGACTTTTAAGATGGAAAACCGAGAACTTGAGTATCAAGACACTCACCGCCAACCGATTGCATACTTAATCCAGCGAGAACCATACCGCTTATGAAGATGGCCGCGTAGCCAACAAGCAGGCCGAAAAGAACGACACTGCTCCGACTGTACATGCAGATGATCCGGTGTACCAGAATTGCTTTTGAAGAGGCTGTCAAGCCCCAGCCGAGGGACTAAGAAATGTTCACTGACCTTGCATAGCAACCAGAGGAATGATGGAGAACCATAATTGAAGACGAATAAACGAATGGCCTGGGACCGTGGATGTGAGCTTAGTGCATGTCGTGCGAGCATAAAACGACGTACATCTGTAAGTAGGTGGACTCTGGGCTGAGTGATTCGAGCTCGATGTCCGAAGCGGGAAAAGCAGAGAGGAAATTAACGTACAACTAAAAATAAGGGCAAAGGTCGAATCGGGAATCAATAGGTAGATTGCAGCAACCTTACTTCGGTGTATCGCTCGTTAGAAACCCAGGCTGTAACTTGATAAACCATTAGATGAAGAAAACAACATCGAATAGGGGGGAAGCACGTACAAACTGCGCCATAACTATTGATTTTCTCTGATATCAGGCTGCCATATTCATGGTTTGAGAATTGTAGCGGCTCACAGAAATGAGGCATCCGAAATGTAACGATTCTTGAGGGAGGCGTGAGCCTTCAAGTGAGGTTTGAGAGAAGCAACGAGCTTACGGAGAGATAGAGCAATTTAACGAGGGACCATTTTTTCTTCTAAACGTCGGAGAACATGAACGGAAATCCTTGTTTTTTTCGCGCAGCATTGAGATGTGCATACCCAGATCAATTCCACCTAATGAAAATCCCAGTTACACTTTAGCCAATAACTTAGAAAGCGCCAACGTCTTACCTCCAAATCAAAAGTCGATACTGATTAAACGAACTACGGTTAACAACGCCCGAATCTATATCCCGATGGATTCAGCCAGCATGCTCACGATGGTCATATAGGACAACTGCTGTCATTGAAACTAGGGCGGTTCATACAGAATGTGAGTCAGTATCCGGATCAAAGCGAACCCATAGGTTAGAACTGACACCAGAAGAGAGAGCGTCTGTAAGTGTCCCATAGAGGGTGATAGCCCAAGATATCGGCGGACATCGACGCCGAAAGGAGGCACGCGAGCGCTAGCGCTCATGGAAAGAGGGAAAATAAAGTCCTTGCTGGCTCAACCGTTGGCGGGCTTTTCAAGTGTTGGCATCATGACTGGGAGGAATAAGCCTGTCAATTTGAATGGAAAGCGTAGGCCGCTTCGTCTAGCTGGCATTGCTCTCGGCGGCCCGCAGAAATGATCCATTCATTCGTTCAAATCCGTTCATTCAGGGTCCTGGTCCCACACAAGATGAATTGACACTGGAGCAATTATCTCGTACGTGTGTTATTCCTCAGGCTCCTAGCGAAGACCAATCAGATGCCGAGCCAATGTAGGCATATGCGTCGCACATGTGAAGAATTTGTCGGTATCTGAATATCGTTTTCTCGAGTGCCTATTGAATAATCGCTCCATTCATGTACGCTACTTAAGTATGATCAAAGGAGTGACTAATTAACTAGATCTACTTTATCTTTTTGGACTATCTCCCTTGCCTTCATCGTCCCCCGAATCTGAAGCCTAACGACAATTAGGTATGTTCCCGACTGAGCCTGTCAACGCTTGAGCAACTGTCACGATGAAGTCCGCGAGCTCGTCCGGCTTGCCCCTCCTTCAAATGTCATAGACTGCATTGCGAATGCAGGCATTTCTATCCGAAGCTCAGAGTGTTCGGATTGGTTGAATTCGTCTTTGAAGGGTCGGTAGTACGCATCGCGCAGGTGAAGGATAAGTCGGCATCCGAGAAAAGGACATGAGGCAGATGTGATAATAAGCATATACGGCATAGCTTCAAACTAGATTACGATGGGCATTGAGTTCGCCATCTTATGTTAGTCGATAGATCTAGACATTACTCACCAAGGCATAGCTTCCTGCGATGTTGAAGATGCAGATCAAGACGCCACTAAGACCAGCCCAGAGTTTACTAGAATTTCAACACGTACAGCAAGACCGGATACTCACATGAAAGGAAAGACGATGCTGTCTCGAAGTAAGACGCGAACCATTGGTCCTCGCTTCGTAAGAGAAGGGCCCGTAAGCATTTCCGGGGACTGGAGAACGCCAGTAACGTCCCTCATTCCCCGAAGATACCGTATCCCCTCTGCAAAGGCCAAGGCAAACATTGCCAGATCGAAGGCCAACATCAAGAACCAATTGGCCATGCCCGCAGTCGGAATGTTTCCTGGGATACAGATGCGGAGGGTGGGGGAAAGAACCATAGGTACTGGTCAAAGTTAGTGGCCTCTAGTTGAGGATGCCGAACCTGAGTGGGAAAACACTCACTGCCAATTGCTTGCATATTCATTCCAGCAAGGACCGTGCCGGTTATGAAGATGACTCCATAGCCAAAGAGCAAACCGAACAAAACGACACGGCTCTTGCTGTACATGCAGATAATCCGGTGTACCAGGATCGCTGTTGAGGGAGGGTTTCAAGCCTCAGCTGAGGGACTAGGGGATGTTCACTGACCTTGCATGGCGACCATCGGGATGACGGAAAACCATGTTTGAGTTCGAAGATACGAATGACCTGAGACCGCAAATATGAGTGTACACACGTTGTGCGAACACCAAACGACGTACATCTATAGGCGTAATATGAGTGTTTCTAACGAGCGTGATGTCCGAAGCGGCGAAGGCATTCGGAAAAATACTTACAACTGAAAACAGGGTTTCATTAGGACTCAATAGGTGAACGGCAGCGACCGTCTTACCTTTGTGAATCGCTCATTAGAGACCCAGGCTGTAACTGTTGGAATGTTGAATGAAGGAAACAGCGGCGAATGGGGCAAAGATTACATACGAGCTGCGCCATAGCTATCGATCGATCGTTTCGATTGTCAGGCTAGATTCACGGTTCAAGGATTATCGTGCCTCACAGAAATCCGGCATCCGGAACATAGCGATTCTTGAAGGAGGTGTAAGCCGTCTGGTGACGCTTGAAAGGAACAAGGAGCTCACGGCGAGATAGAGAAATTTAACGAGCGACCATTTCTTCTTCTATACGTCAGACATGAGCGAAAATCCTGGTAATTCCGTGTAGCATGAAGATTGCATACCCAGACCAATTCCACCTTTAACAATCCCAGGGAAACTTTAGCTGGAAACTTATAAGAGGGCCCATTCTCTTACCTCCAAGTCCAAGGTCGATACTGATAGGTTGAGCCACAGTTATTATTATCACCCAAATCTATAAACCGATGAATCAAGCCAAATGCTCACGATGATCGTATACGATAGCTGCTGTCATCGAGACTAGGGCAAATCATACGGCGTGCGAATCAGTGCTCTGTTCAAAGGAGGCCCATAAGTTTGAACTTACACCAAAAGAGAGATGATTTATAAGTGGTCCATAGAGGATCAAAGCCTAAGATGTCGGGGTTCATGGCCGGGAGGAAGCATGCAAGCGCTAGCGCTTGTGAAAAGAGGGGAAAGCAAAGTCTTTGCTGGAAGGTCGACGTTCCATCGTTGGCGAGCTTTTCAGGGTGGTACTAGCGCATTCTGACTCGCGGGGGCAATAGGTTAGATGAAGGGACTGGCCTAGGCTTACGGCTTTCACCCAACCCTGCCGAGCGTATAAATATAATTTGACAGGCTCATTCCTCGCAATCGTGACTCCAGCACTGGCTGGTGTGTGCTTTTTTCACCCCATCTGGGTTCAGGAGGGGGTCTTTCACCGTTGACTTCAAGCTATTGGTGCTTTCGGCGGTCCGCAGAAATAGATTTAGCCTGAGTTAATTCCAACGCATTCATTCATTCATTCGGGCGCCTGGTTCCACGCAGGATTGCGATCAGATAAATTGTGATTGGAGTAAGTATCGCGTACGTGTAGGTAAGCGGCTGATGGATCAGGGAATACAATCCATTCCTCAACCCTCAGGTTCAACAACCAACCGGACCTAATCATCATATAAATCATGATCCCCTGACTTCGAGTTGGTCTTTCTATTCAATGTCGGCAATGTCAACGCGAGCGTTTCCACCGGATCCTCCGAACGGGCATAGTCGAATCTTCGGCAAGGGGTTGGTATTACACATTGCGCGGGTAAGGTCGGCGTCCGGGAACTGGACAGGCGGGGGCCGTGATGACGACCAGATACACGGCACAATCGAACTAGATTACGATGTGTATTGAGTTCTGAATATCTAGGTCATGCAGTAAAAGGGTTATAGATACTAACCAAGACGTGATTCCCCGGCACGTTGAATATGCGGAATAAGAGACCACTATCAGGACCATACCCAGCATTTATTAGAGTACGGCCACCACAGCAAGACAAGCCACTCACATTAGAGGAATGTAGGTAAGTAAATAGTAATATAAATCAATTTCATGGCACGGCTTCCGTACTCGTCCGACTGGATCTTCTATTCGATGAGTGACTCGTCGACTGTAAAGCAAATGAAGGCATCTCGTCTATCGGAACGTCGACGCGGTCCGCTCTGTCGAATTCGCTTTTGAAAGGTTGGTAGTAGGCGTCGCGTAGGTGGAGGATGAGGCGGCATCCGAGGATAGGTGAGGCGACGGTTGTTATGACGAGCATGTAGCCGACGGCCATGACCTACAAGTGCAATGTTTGATTTCTGCCGGAAGTGCCAGGAAGAGAGGGTTGCTCACCAAGACATAATTGGCTAGTATGTTGAATACACAGATCAATAGCCCGCTATATTGAGCGCAAAGCGATTACTAGAATGCCGACGCTGAGTAGAAATGGCAAACTCACATCAGAGGAAACACAATACTATCCCTCAGCAAAATCCGAATCATCGTCCCCTGCCTAGCAAACCTAGTTCCCGCAAAAATGCCAGTATTATGCAGGTTCCTCGATTCCTTAATATACCGGATAGCCTCGGAGACAGCCAAAGCGAATATAGTCAGATCGAACGCCATCATAAGAAACCAATTCGCCACGTTGAACGATGGGATCCCTTCGGGGAAGCAGACGCGGATAGAGGGTGAGACAATAAAAGGTACTATAATAAAGTTTCTTAGCTAGCGGCTCCAGCCNAAAAAAAAATCAAGAGGAAGAATCCGCATTGACACTCACTGCTGTTGACTCGCATAGTCAGCCCGCCGATGACAACGCCACTTATAAAAATGGCTCCATATCCAATGAGGAGGCCTACAATGACCCTGCGGTTGTAACTGTACATGCAGACAATCCGGTGTACCATAATCGCTGTTGAAGAAGAATCAGTTCACATTCGCTCAAAAAAGGGGGTATNCNGCACGCACCTTGCATAGCGATGAGAGCAATGATAGATAGCCACGTTTGAACACGGGCAAACGAAGGACCTGGGGTCTCTTTTGTGAGTTCTGCTGCAAGCTTTTGGAGCGAAAAAACCGTGGGGACGTACATCTGGAGGTGCGCCCTTAGTCTTAGCTTTACTGGGACCAGTATGTCCAAAGAAGTAGTAGATGCGAGAGAAAGGGGTGACGTACAGCTGCGGACGAAAGTCGAGTCAGTTAGGAATGAATGAGGAGACCGAGACCGATCTTACTTCACTAAATCGTTCATTCGAAACCCAGGCTATAACTGTATAAATGCTGGTTGATTGGAGAGGATGGCGGCATATAAGCGAAAGGTAATTACGGGCAGAGCCATAGCTGACAATGNTTTTTTTTTGGCTGTCAGCCCATGTTCATGGTTACAGGAAACTGTCGAGGCTTACAGAAATGCGGCGGCCGGGAGATAACGATTCTTGAGGCGATGGGGATGGAGATGGGTAAGCCATGAATTCGATCTTGAAAGGGACGAGGAGCTCACAATAAGGTAGAGCACTTTAACGAGCGACCATTTTCTTCTCTAAAAGTCAGAAACCATGAGCGGAAATCCTGATTTTGCAAGTCGAATGCCATGCGCACCCAGACCAATTCCACCTATAACAAACCCGATTATACTCTTGGCAAAATACTCAGAAGACAAGAGACCGTACCTCCAAGTCGAAAGTCGATACTGACGGATTAAACCACCGTTAACCCCCAAATCTGTATGCCTGCGAGCACGCTCACCGTGGTCGTAGAGGACAACTACTGTCATCGCCACTGCAGCGAGAGATAGAGACTACAAGTTAGCGTTCGGTTCAAAAGTACAGGCTGCACAGCGCGACCACATTTGCTTCGCCTTACCCCAGAAGAGACTCGATGTTTGAGTAGCGCGTGCCATTGCTTCAAAAGCCAGACGCTGAGCGTCAGGATCATTGGAATCGGCGAACATTACAAGGGGGAGAGCATGCAAGAAAAGGAGCGAACGAGGAGGAAGAGAAAGAAACCTCCTCACTGGCAGGGGCACGGCTCAGGCGTCGTGTGGGTGTTGGCATAGGGGCCTGTGAAGCCTGTCAGGCTTTATTTGAAAAGGGCAAACTTGCGTTAGGATTGCTCCCGCTCGAACGTGTGTGTGGGGTTGGTCGGCCATCACTAGATTACATACATGGATATATCATGGTTCCCAGGACCCATCTGGACCGCCGCTAGCGCTCTGAACGGTATTGATCCAATGTACCCCTCTAGTATGCACCTGCTGTAGATAGGTAGCAAATAGGTAGTGCGCGAGTAGATGTATTTTGATTATTTCGAGTGTGGGTCCTTTCGCCAGTTGCCAGATCTCCTGGTGTCAAATAGATTGGTGGCTTCTTGAGACCCGTATAAAGCTGAAATTGGTGAGATGCCTTGGTTGCAGAGAGATAGTTGCTTTGGCGGCGCACTGGAGGCCCCTGGTTATGGGTACGGATGACCATAGCTCACGAGAACCAAGGTAACGAACGGTTTATGCGTTCCTCAGAACAATCCATTGTGTTTGGTGTCGCGCTCTATGGCGGAAGATTCGAACTCGAATTCCTGTCTGGCAGCCTCTGACAGCACCGCGAGAATTTAAATCGAGATGCTTCGCGAAAAGGACGACGACCAAGGGGATACATGATATCGATCAATACTGCCCAGCAACACCATAAGTCTATCCTGGTTGCCTGTGAAATAAGAAACGGGGAACTTCAAACTTGCTCCGATCGCGGCTTGACAGAGACAGAAAATGAAAACGCTCTCCGAATTCTAGGTATTCGCAATGCTTGCCACAATTCAACACCACTTGACGAATTAAGAACAAATTGAGGTAAGCTTCGCGAGAAGTTTGGACGAGCAATTTCACCAAAGGTTTCGATGCTCCGAACTCTCATTCATCACTGAAATGATGTCAATCCCGCCTGGTGCTACGACAGATCTAATATGGGAAGGCCCAAACCATTGCTTACTGTGTTAGCGCCTATCGCCGGCCGCCGCGGGTTGCATGACGAATACTGATACCATACAAGCGGTGTTCATAGCTAATTGTCTCAACCTTTTCTTTGAGATCGCAAACTCCTTCTCCACTTCGATCTGCAGCCGAAACGACGAAAACTCAACTTGTGGTATTATATGTGCAGACTGATATCCTATCCCAAGTCGATGTGGGAGATGTGTTTCGAGGCTGCCGAATTCACGGTCTCAGAACGGAGGGGCGCTTACAGACAGGCGGCATCCGGGACCGAGTATGAGCTCTTTGATCCCTCAAAATACCTTTGATGGGTCACTCCTCCCCTCACCGAGCACCGTTACATGATGTAAGGCANTTTTTCCCCCTAGACGCGTAGGGAAAGGACGAGGGACTCTGGTTTGAGAGTCGTGTGCCAGCACAGAGGGATGGCACGCAGATTAATTTCACCTGCAACAATCCAAGTTGCGCTCTAGTCGGTAGACCATGAGAGAGTCGAGCTCTCCAAGTTATTTCCGAGCCGATCGTCGATGTTGATAGAGCACTACCGTTATTTCTTGCAGCGGCGTCCCAATGAAGTCAATCAGCTTGCTCATGGTCATAGAGTACAGCCGTGGTCATTGAAACCGTTAAACACCATGCGGCATCTCGAGTCCTGAGATACACCAGGAAAGGGCCGTTCTGCGAGCAGCAAAACAATTTAATCGCCAGATGCCGCAAGGTGTCAGGACCGTAGTAGTCGGCGGACACCACACAGGGGACAGTGGGACACCATGCAAGTAAAACTCGTGGAAGAGGAGGGGGAGAATAAATACTGACAGGGGAGCGGGGCAACGGTCAAGGGCATGGAAGCGGGCGAACCCCTTACGCTTAGTTGCTCGCTAGACTCGTTCAGCATCGGTCCCGCTTGAAGGTGGACCATCCTATCGTCAACTACTGATTCGGTCAGGCCCCTCATTCGGTCACTTTCTCATTTCATGCTCCCTTCGTCAAATTCAAGGGCATGCTATTACCTTTGCATTCATTGACCTATGGCACCTTAAATTCCTTTTTTTCCGCCAAATTTTGAACGAAAAGAATTTCGGTCAACCGTCACACCCGTCACGCTTTCCCGCCAAAAAGCGTGACATTGTGTGACTGACCAAGACCCTGAAGGTTGTAGTGCACCACTTTCGACGAACCAGGGTTGAATTAGTGCTGGGTAAGGAAAACCAAGGGAATGGGCATGCTGTCAGAATGAGGAATGATGCGCCGCGTTCTATCACAGGGCAAAATCTTTAGTGCATACCGTGCCCAATAAATCAATTCCTGCTGGTCCCGGCACCGCGAGAATTAAAAACAAAACCAGATGGTTCGCGAGAAGTTCGGACGACGACCAATAAGTGCGGCACCAATGGACATTGTTCCTGGCTTCTGGACGATCAGGGCAGCCCAGCAATGGATAAAATGCCCTGAAATACCGTTGTCGCTTGGGAGATGAGTTTCAGGAGAGCGTAGTTCCGTAGTCAGACCGGTCTCAGTCAGGAGAGTGACAGTCAGCTCGACCGGCGACGAAAGAGGCAAGTGGAATGTGATGGGAAAGAAAAACAGCCGGCCTTGCATTCGCCTCGCTGTCACCCACTGCTATCCGACCACATTCAACTGTGGGGCACCTAGCCAGCAAACCGTCCACCACACCTTTCGACGACGTGCCCTACATTCTCCACAACAACGACAACGACGATGCCTAGCTTTTGGCAGAGACACCCCCTCTATTCGGTCCTGGTCGTGGTCGCGATCTTGACCACGGTCTATCTGCTGATGCCTTACGATGGACCAGGCGCAGTACCTCTTGGTCGTCTACCGACAAAGAGTGCTGATCTCGAAAGTCGCGTGAGGCAGTCGAACGAGATATACGACAAGAACTTGGAGTACAGAGCGGGGCTCATCCAGAAGTTTGGGCCAACCCCCAACGATATCGCGCTGTACGTGGCAAAGTTTCATTATTCTTTTGATAGCTTCTCTTAAAGCGTCTTGCAGCTTCCCTCCTGACGTGGAGCCTTGGCCGCCTTACACTGTCTGTACGTTGGTCTGAGCTTGGATGAGTTGACGTGGCGACAATGGGCTCACATTTTATACAGGGGACTTCTTCCCTGCGGCGTTCAATTGCCCTCACGAAATCGAACGCTTGGGTGCTCTCGGTGATGGTGGAAAATGGGTTTGCGGTCTGTCGCGACTCAAGGACAAACCCGACTGCGTTGTCTATTCTTTCGGTTCGTGTTCCACCTCTCAACCTTGCTTTGTTTGGCGCTGAGCCCGTTCATAGGTATCAACTACGAATCGTCTTTCGAGGCTGAAATTCTGAAGAACACAAAACACTGTCAAATTTGGGGATATGACTTCAGCGTCAAGTCGTTCGGCCCTGAGATTCCTTCCAACTTGCAAGCACGTACTCACTTCAACGCCTATGCTTTGGGCGGCGAAGACAACCACGGCCCTGAAGACGATCCTCCCATGTACACGCTGGAAACGTTGATGAAGATGAACGGTACGTCTCGATGGTAGAACCCCGTATCGTCTGCGGAAACTGATGTTGTGGCTCTAGGTCATGACCACATCGACATCCTCAAGATTGACATTGAAGGCTGGGAGTTCGAAACCCTCACTACTCTTATCAAGCCCTACATCAACTCTGGTCTCCCTCTTCCATTCGGTCAACTGCAACTCGAGATTCATATCTGGAAGAAGAGCTTCGCTCAGTTCTTGTCTTGGTGGGAGATGCTCGAAGCCGCCGGACTGCGCCCCTTCTGGACCGAGGTCAGTACCAGACCGTGAATCTTTCTCTAACATTGCATTAACGATTGTTCAGCCCAATCTGGTCTACCAAAACTACAACACGAAGCCAGAATTGGCAGAGGTGCGTAACGAAACCTTGACCTCGAGTTTGATTGCTAATTTTACCTCTCACAGTACTCGTTCCTCAACGTCAAGGGTAGCAACGTCTTTATCAAGGACACCCCTAGCCGCCACCCTCGCCAGCTTTCTGCTTGAAACTAGACTACACGTACCTATGTTGTTAATCTACGCACGCTTATTATCTTACCGACTAATGGGAGTCATTTTCTCTCGATATCCGAGTGCCGCTCTCCCGATCCTCAAACTGGTGAAAGACAGGGTACCAGCACGATTGAATATTAATTCTCTACTCGCATTGATTCTTGCTAATCAGAGGTCTAGCCTTCTTCCCCCTATCTTACTCCAAATCCAATCCGCCAACTCGTACGCCCACTCCTCTCCCTCCCCTATCCCTAATGCCCAATTGATGCTGATGTGGTTATGTCTCGCCGCTACGATTATCTTCTGGTCTCTCTCAAGCCTCTTCGACAAGACCTTCTTCAACTCTTCAGATGCTTCGTCCAAGAACTTTGGTTCCTCCCCGGCCTTGATCAGAACGATATCGGGCAGCTTCCCCAACTCGCTCTGGGGGAAACGATTGACGAGTGCCAAGATGTCGTTCCTCTTCGCCTCCTCGACACTCCCAAAGTAGGTTTGGTACAAGTCGCCCCTTGGATTCCCGCTTTCGACTGCGGATAGATCGTATGGGCCGCCGCTTAGAGCTCCTCCACCGATCTTGGAGCGTAAGCCCGAGTTGGAGCTTGAGTCGAGGGGTAAGATGTCTGGGTTGAATAGGAGGCTGGCGGCATGGAAGGCTCCGGCGGAGTGGCCTAGAATGAACAGTTTGTCGAGCTGTAACGCTCCTAGTGCTGCCCCTCCTCCTGCTGAGCCATCACTACCATCACTATCGGGGAGTAGGGAACTGGGGTTCTGGAGCACCCATTCCATCGCATCTCGGATGTCCTCTACAGGTTGTGGATACACGACGTTAGGCACGAGCCGGTAGTCTGGGACGACTGTGACGATGCCTTGACGGGCGAAGAAGGCTCCAAGGTTGGCGTAGACCAAGCCGAATTTGGCGTTGAGGTTGCGTTCGCCTGTCGTGAAAGAGCCGCCGTAGATGAAGAAGAGGACGGGCGTTTTGCCTGAGTGGTGAGGTGTTAGGGGGTAGTAGACATCCAACTTGTGTCTCTCAGTTGGACCATACTGGAACGTCTTTAGAGGAGTCTCCTTGATCGCTATAGAATTATTCTTCAATAACGGTGCGAGGATGGCAATCGCTGCAGCATGACAATGGAGAAATGAGGTGATGGGAAGGAGATTAGAGTCAGCTCCAGTTGGCACTGCACTTTCCTAATATAATCAGAAAGCGACATTGTGATTCGGACTCACTGGGGTCGAGCACATCATCCACACCGCGTCCGGAAATCTGGGCCAGTTCGTCCATTCGCTCAAGGGCTTAGTGCTGGGGTGCGACCCAGTGATGGTATCGATTAGAGTGGTTATAAAGCAAATGCCAGTTTCCCCGAGGTAATTCATTAAGCTCGCTTCGAATGGCAACTTTGTTGAAATTTGCAACGAGATCACGATAGCGACATACTAAGGGCTGCTGCTGCTACTTATAGGTATAGATTCAACGTACTAAGACCCTGGCTCACTTGATCCGATAGGAGAGCTAGAGCCCTCGATTCCTTCTGCATCAATTGCAAGGAAATTCGCTCCAGCGCTGAGTAACTTGGTGTCCCACCACTTGCCTAGCTCCCAATCCATCCCGGAAGTAGTCGCTTTTGAAATGCTCGTCTGAACGCGAAGGTTTTTTTTCATTAGAGCAGCAAATTTGACGAAATCCAACGAAGATCTTCGGCGTCCTGCGGAACTCGATCCCGAAGTCGACATTGCCTCGCCATCCGCCAGGACCACATTTGTCCAGATCAAAAGGGCTCCCCATGTCCGTGGAGAATTTCCCAATCCAAACGTTCTTTTTCCTCACGGATTCGCTCCCTGGAATGGCAATCCAAGTCACAGCTGCAGAGATCAGGTTTCCCGACAACCCGCCTTCCTCCCCATTGTTCGCGATACCAACAGTGAACCCCGTGTGATCTACGTCGGTGGTGTACATCCGGATGCTCCACTTTCCTACCATTTCGATGCCGCTCAGACATGCGAAAAGGACTGGGGCACCGTCCGAAAAGGGCTCGTCAAATGTGACCCGTTCCTCCAAACCCCACCCCTGGACCATGTAGTTCGATGACTTGAAAACGCCCATTCGCCAATTGGGTTCATCTATGGCCATCCAGTCGACCCCCACCCAGTGCAGCATCCCATCGGCCCAGGATACTCCATTGCATTTAAATCGGTCCCTTCTGATGTTGGAGGCGAACGATTCAACGCGAATACAACTGGTATTTGTCAAGCCTGCGTCAATGTGGTTGAGACCCACTGCAACACGGGGTACGTTGACAAAGGGTCGTGCAAAGTTGACGGCAGTTGGGTAACGTGCAGCGGCCTTGGTAAGCCTGTAATCGTTGCCTAGATGGCAGTTTCCTATCAGGGCCTTCACTTCGTGCTGGAATCATCGTTAGGATTGCGCGGTGGGAAATCGGAGGAAGCTCACAAAGGAAACTCACACTATTGGAATTGGCATGGACTAGAACTTCAAACCGTTCGATCTCCCGGACCAGCTCTTTATAACAGATAGATGCTACAATCAATTTTTCAGTGTTCAGGCCTAATGATGATAGGAAGATATGCCCGCGTACCGCAGCTATCAGTTGAAACATTTCCAAAGTGAATTCCTCCGTCTTCTGTCGCCGCCCTCGCGATGTATAAGTTTCTCATGATCCCGTCGTGGTGGTAATGACCACCTCTGAACGTCGCAGTTCCAGATGAATATTTGATAAAAAAAAGGAGAAAGATTCAAAACTCACAGCACGGGCTGCATGTTGTCGATCTCTGAGATATTGAACGGCCCTACTACCGGTCGCCACTCGTAATCCGCAGGATTCCCAAGTAGTATCTCAAATTTGGGTTCCTAGCCCTCAAAATGAGTGAGAAACCAACGGGAAATTAGAGGTGTGTCCTTACGAGACAGTCGGCTCCATCGCGAGGTATTCGAGCTCCGGAGATGTGAAATCCGCACTCCCCAGGGTCTGCAGAATTGGGTAAGGAATGATAGCAGGCTCAATCGAGGCAATCGAAAAGCGTACAGCAGCCGTTCTGTCGAGCGTGATCATAGTTAACATTAGACGCATTTTCGGTAGCTCAAGTGAGCGTAACCTACCGAGGATACAGATCTTGCAACGTATAACGGGCGTGAGTCTTCCCCATCTTTGCCTCCTTCAATCGGTCTGAGCGTGGGGCACTTGAATAGCTGGAGGATTACTGGGACTAAGTCTCCACTGTAGACCTGAATCTGGGCATTTATGAGTCGTGTATGATATCGCCGGCCGGCTTCATAGAAATCACGTACCCATTTACCAGGCATGTCTTGAGAATCCATGGACGGGTGGCCGATATCGATGGGAGAGGACAGATACTTAAGAGAGGAGCCACCACGTTCATTAAAAGACGCAGCCGGAGAGACTCAGTAGCACAAATAACATGGCAGCAGCTAACCATATGTACACACATACGCACACTGTAAAGCTCCGAGTCCGCGTGGTGACTGCGCATAATGAATACCATCGTCACGGTAGGGCAAAGTGATGTGTGTCGAAGGCGGCAGAGCTTTACAGCTTTCATCAAATTGAATTGGATATTCGAAAGAGCGGGCCTTGGAGTAAATAGGTTCAATAGAATTCGGGGCGAGGAGCCTAAATCTCTAGAAATCTGTCAATTCGAACTCGAGACGGCGAAGGTGAGGGAAGCAATCAATTCCTAACCAGTTGTGTGTAAATTTCAAGGTTGATGGGCCATTATTAGCATCAGTGTAGCAGATGCCAGATTCCCCAAGGTAGTATACGTAGTACTAGTAAAAGTAATCATTAAGGATCGCCTCGAAATGGCAAGTTTGTTGAGATTGACGACGAAACCGTGATAGCGACACGTTAAGGGTTCCTACTGTTAATTCTACGTGCCCCATTCAACGTCCTCAATATCCTTCATGTATCTGCATCAATCGCAAGGAAGTTCGCTCCTGCACTGAGTAACCGAGTGTCCCACCACTTCCCGAGCTCCCAATCCATCCCAGAGGTGGTCACGTTTGACGTGCTTGTCATCAAACGAAAATTCCTGTCATTAGCACCACAAAATTGACGAAATCCAACAAATATCTTCGGCGGCCTGCGAAACTCGAGCCCGAACTTGACATGACCTCGCCATCCACCAGAGGTACATTTGTCCAAATTGAAGGCCCTGCCCATATCCGTGGTGTACGCCCCGATCCAAATATTCCTTTTCTTCGCGAATTCGCTCACTGGGATGGCAATCCAAGTGACAGCGGCAGATATCAGGTTCTCCGATGACCCGCCTTCTTCCCCACCGTTCACAATACTAACAGTAAACCCTGTGTGATCTATGTCGCTGGTGTACATCCGGACGCTCCACTTTCCTACCAACTCGATGGCACTCAGACATGCGAAAAGAATCGGAGGGCCGTCTGAAAAGGGCTCGTCAAATGTGACCCGTTCCTCCAAACCCCATTTCTTGATCATGTAGGTCGATGACTTGAAAAGGCCCTTTTGCCAGGTAGGTTCGTCTACTATGGCTATCCAGTCAACGGCCGCGCAGTGCAGTATTCCATGTTTCCAGGATACTATATTGCATGTAAATCCGTCCCTCCTGATGCTGGAGGAGAAAGATTCAACGCGAATAGACCTGGTATCCGTCAACCCTATGTCAATCTTGTTGAGACCCACTGCAACGCGAGGTAGATTGACGAAGGGTTGTGCAAAGTTGACGGCAATTGAGTAACGTGAAGTTTCCCCGGTAAACCCGCAATCTTGATTGACAGGGCACGTTCCCGTCAAGACCTTCGCTCTGTGCTGGATTTATCGTTAGAATTGCGCAGTGGGAAGGGGAGAGAAATCGTGAGGAAACTTACAACGTTGGAATCAGCGTGAACTAGAACTTCAAATCTTTCGATCTCCTGGACGAGCTCCTGATAACAGATAGATGCTACGATCATTTTATCAGTATTCAAGGCTAAAGTAGAAAAATATGTTCCCGCACCGCAGCTCTCAGTTGAAACATTCCCAAAGTGGATTCCTCCGTCTTCTGTCTTCGCCCTTGCGATGTACAAGATTTTCATGACCCCGTCATGGTAGTGATGACCACCTCTGGACGACGTAGCTCCGGATGAGTATCCGATAAATACAAGAAGGAAGCTCACAGCACGGGCTGCGCGTTATCGATCTTCGAAATATCAAACGGCCCTTCTACCGATCGCCACTCGTAATCTGCCCGATTTCCAAGTAGTACTTCAAACCTGGGTTCCTGGCACTCAAGCAATGAGAAACCGTCAGATAAATTATCAGCATTTCCTTACGATACAGAGGGCACCATCGCGAGATATTCGAGCTCCGGGAATGTGAAATCCGTATTCTCCGGGGTCTAAGGAAATTGGATGAGGATCAATCGCAGGTTCAGTCGAAGCGATCGAGAAACGTACAGCAGCCGTTCTGCCAAGTGTGATTATGATATTAGACACGTTGTCGGTGGCCCAAGTGTCACTGCGCAACCTACTGCCGATACGGCTCTCGCGACGTACATCGGACGTGACTCTTCCCCATCTTTCCCTCCTTCAATCAGTCCTAGCGTGGGGCCCTTGACGAGCTGGAGGATTACGGGGACCAGATCACCACCGTAGACCTCAATCTACGCATTTTTNGAGTCGTGTTGCTTCAGCTGGTTTCATAGGTGAGACAAAATACCCATCTACCAGCATTGTCTTGAGGATCCATATAGTTGCAGGACGGTGGTCTATATCGGTGGGGAGGGACAGATACTTGAAAGCAGACCTGCATTAAGAGACGCCGCTTGACAAATTTAAACTCACTACTGCGCTAACCCAATCGAGCCGGCACCGGCATCCAAAACACATACTGATTGCAAAGCTCCCGGTCTCCCGACCAAGGAACATGGGCAACGGCAGGGATTAAGATAATCTAGTTCACTGCTCCTGCTAGCGCTACTACAACCACGTATTCCATAGTACAGCCTCTGCCCTACTATAGCATGCTTGGATTGAGGAAACTACTCGTGTGCGTCATTCCTCACTGGCATGCAAAAATGAGTAGAGCTTGCGTAGCTTGCATGCTGGATCAACCGACGGGTTTGAACCGTAGGTGATGTGTGTCAAAGGCGGCATAGTTTCACAGCTCTCATCAAATTGAAGCTGTTTTACCATACACTCAACGGAGTCGTGCGTGTGGGATGTGATGGGGTCCGTCAGTGGGAGCACGGAAAGGGAGGGTTTCGAAAGAGCAGGCCTCGAAGCAAATAGCTTCAATAGCATTCGGGGCAAGGAGCCTGAATCTCTAGACATCTGTTCATTCGAACTCGAGATGGCGAAGGTGAGGGAAGCGATCAATTCCTAACCGGCTGCGTGGAATTTTCTAAGGTTCATGAGCCATTGCTGGCATCCGTGCAGCAAATACCAGTTTCCCTGAGGTATTAGTAGTAGTGGTAGAGATTACTATCAAGGATCATCTCAGAAATGGCAAGTTTGTTGCGATTGGCGAAGAAATCGCGACAGCGACACAGTAAGGGCTCCTACTGCTACTTCTAGGTACCCCATCCAGCGTAATACGACGCTGGCTGGTTTGTCCGATAAGAGAGCTAAAACCCTTGAGTCTCGATGTCACTCATGGATCTGCATCAATCGCAAGGAAATTCACTCCGGCACTGAGTAGCTTGGTATCACCCCATTTCCAGAGCTCCCAATCCATCCCAGAGGTAGTCACGTTTGACGTGCTTGTCACCAGGCGAAGGTTTTTGTCATTGGCACCGCAGAATTGGCGAAATCCAACGAAGATCTTCGGCCTCCTGCGGAACTCGAACCCGAACTTGACATGGCCTCGCCATCCACCACGAGCATCTTTGTCCAAATCGAAAGCCCTCCCCATATCCGGGGTGAGTGCCCCAATCCAAACATTCTTTTTCTTCATGAATTCGCTCACTGGAATGGCAATCCAAGTGACAGCGGCAGATCTCAGGTTTTCCGATGACCCGCCTTCCTCCCCACTGTTCACAATACCAACAGTAAATCCTGTGTGACCTACGTCGGTGGTGTATAACCGGACGCTCCATTTTCCTACCATCTCGATGCCGCTCAGACATGCGAAAAGGATTGGAGGGCCGTCTGAAAAGGACTCGTCAAATGTGACCCGTTCCTCCAAACCCCATTTCTTGATCATGTAGTTCGATGACTTGAAAAGGCCCGTTTTCCAGGTAGGTTCGTCTACTACGGCCATCCAGTCAACGTGCGCGCCGTGCAGCGCTCCATGTTTCCAGGATACTGCGTTGCATGAAAACCCGTCTCTCCTGATGTTGGAGGCGAAAGATTCAATGCGAATACACCTTCTATCCGTCACCCCTATGTCAATCTTGTTGAGACCCATTGCAACGCGGGGTACATCGACGAGGGGTTGTGCAAAGTTGACAGCAATTGAGTAACGTGAAGTTTCCCCAGTGGACCCACAATCTCTGTTGACAAGGCACGTTCCTGTCAGGATTTTCACTCCGTGCTGGATTCATCGTTAGGATGGCGCGTTAGGAAGAATAGAGCGATCATGAGGAAACTCACAACGCTGGAATTAGCGTGAACTAGAACTTCAAATCTTTCGATCTCCTGGACGAGCTCCTGATAACAAATAGATGCTACGATCATTTTATGAGTGCTCAAGGCTAAAGTGAGAGCAAAAAGGTATGCTCCCGCACCGCAGCTCTCAGTCGAAACATTTCCAAAGTGGATTCCTCCGTCTTCTGTCGTCGCCCTTGCGATATATAAGACTTTAATGACCCCGTCATGGTAGTGATGACCACCTCTGGACGACGTAGCTCTGGATGAGTATCCAATAAAAACGACAAGCAAGAAAACTCACAGCACGGGCTGCATGTTATCGATCTTCGAAATATCAAACGGCCCTTCTACCGATCGCCACTCGTAATCCGCCCGATTTCCAAGCAGTACCTCAAACTTGGGTTCCTGGCACTCAAGCAATGAGAAACCACCAGAGAGGTCATGAGCATGCCCTTACGATACAGACGGCCCCATCGCGAGGTATTCGAGCTCCGGAGATATGAGATCCGTATTCTCCAGGGTCTAAGGAATCGGGTGAGGGTCAATCACAGGTTCAGTATCACAGGTTCAGTCGAAGCGATCGAGAAACCTACAGCAGCCGTTCTGCCAGGTGTGATTATAAGTTATATTAGATTCGTTGTCAGTAGCTCAAGTGAGCGCAACCTACCGAGGATACGGCTCTCGCGACGTACATCGGGCGTGAGTCTTTCCCGTCTTTCCCTCCTTCAATCAGTCCTAGGGTGGGGCCCTTGACGAGGATTACGGGGACCAGATCGCCACCGTAGACCTGAATCTAGGCATTTTGAGTCGTGTTGCGTCAACTGGCTTAATAGATGAGACGACATACCCATTTACCAGCGCTGTCTGGAGGATCCATATATTTGCAGGACGGGTGGTCGATATCGATGGAGAGGGATAGATACTCGAAAGAAGACACACGTTCATTAAAAGATCCGGCTTGACAAATTCGCTAACCCAATCAAGTTGGCACCGGCATCCAAAATACGCCCTGAATGCAAAGCTCCGGGTATCTCGACCAGGGATCATGGGCAACGGCAGGGCTTAAATTTATTCCAATCACAGAAACAATATTACAGACTCTGTCTACTATAGCCTGCTTTGATTGAGGAAATTACTCTTGTGTATATCCCGCATTAGCATGCAAAATTGTAGGGCAATGCCAGACCCCCCGAGGTAACTCATTAAGGCCCGCTTCTCAATGGCAAGTTCGTTGGGAATGACGACGAAATCGCGATAGCGATATAGTAAGGGTTGCTACTGCTACTTCTGAGTACGACGACACCGGCTCGTTCAGTCCGATAACAGAGCTAGGACCCTCGAGCCTCGATGTTCCTCATGAATCTCCATCAATTGCAAGGAAATTCGCTCCAGCACTGAGTAACTTGGTGTGCGACCATTTCTCGAGCGCCCAATCCATCCCAGAAGTAGTCACGTTCGACGTGCTTGCTTGCAGACGAAAGTTTCCGTCATTGATAGTGCAAAATTGACGAAATCCAATGAAGATCTTCGGCGTCCTGCGGAACTCGAGCCCGAACTCGACATGGCCTCGCCATCCACCGGGACCATGTTTATCCAAATTGAAACTGCTCCCCGTATCTGTGGTGAATGTCCCGATCCACGTATTCTTCTTCTTCATGATTTCGCTGCCTGGAATAGCAATCCAAGTCACGGCCCCAGATATCAGGTTCCCTGATGACCCGCCTTCCTCACTGCTGTTCACAATACCAACAGTAAACCCGCTGTGATCTACGTTAGTGGTATACATCCGGACGCTCCACTTCCCTACCATTTCGATGCCGCTCAGACATGCGAAAAGGATTGGAGGGGCGTCTGAAAAGGGCTTGTCAAATGTAACCCGCTCCTCCGAGCCCCACGTCTTGAAGCTCGATGACTTGAAGTTGAAAAGGCCCATTTGCCATGTAGGTTCGTCTACTACGGTCATCCAGTCAACAGTCGCGGTGTGCAGTATTCCATCGGCCCAGGATACTGCATTGCATGTAAATCCATGCCTTGCGATGCTGGAGACGAACGATTCAACACGAATACAACTGGTATTCGTCAACCCTATGTCAAGCCTACTGAGACCTACTGCAACGCGGGGTACGTTGACGAGCGGTCGTGCAAAATTGACGACAGTGGAATAGCGTGCAGCTTTCTTGGTATGCCTCCAATCGTTGTCTACTCGGTACCTTCCTAAGAGGACTTTTGCGTCGAGCTGGATTCATCGTTAGGATTACGCGGAGGGAGAAAGATAACGATCATGAAGGAAGCTCACAACGTTGGAGTTGGCATGAACCAGGACTTCGAACCCCTTGGTCTCCCAGACAAGCCGTTGATAACAGATAGATGCTACGATCGATGTTTTAGTGTTGGAGCCTAAAGGGAGAAAAAAGATAATGGGAAAATATGCTCCCGTCCCGTACCGCAGCTACCAGCTGAAACATTTCCAGAGTGAATTCCTCCGTCTTCTGTCGCCGCCCTTGCGATGTATAATTTTTTCATGATCCCGTCATGGTAGTAATGACCACCTCTGTACGTCGTAGCCCTAGATGAGTGCTTACTAAAAACGGGATAAAGATTCGAAACTCACAGCACGGGCTGCATGTTGTCGATCTTTGAGATATCGAACGGTCCTACTACCGGTCGCCACTCGTACTCCGCAGGATTTCCGATTAGTATCTCAAACTTGTGTTCCTGTAGCCCATAAAATGAGTGAGAAACCACCAGAGAAATCATAAGCATGTCCCTACGAAACAGATGGCCCCATCGCGAGGTATTCGAGCTCCGGAGATGTGAAATCCGCATTCCCCAGGGTCTGCAGAATTGGGTGAGGAATGATAGCAGGCTCAATCGAGGCAATCGAGAAACGTACGGCAGCCGTTCTGCCAAGCGCAACCATAGTTAACATTAGACGCATTGTCGGTAGTTCAAGCGAGCGCAACCTACTGAGGATACAGATCTTGCAACGTACAATGGTCGTGAGTCTTCCCCATCTTTCCCTCCTTCTATAAGTCCCAGCGTGGGGGACTTGAAGAGCTGGAGGATTACTGGGACCAGATCACCACCGTAGACCTGAATCTGGGGATTTCTGAGTCGCGTATCGTCGGCTGGCTTCTTAGATACCACGTACCCATTTGACAGGCGCGTCTTGAGAATCCATGGACGGGCGGTCGATATCGATAAAAGAGGACAAATACTTGACACAACACCCACGCTCATTAAAAGACGCAGTCTGACAAACTGAGTAACCCAAATAAGCTGGCAGCAGCTATTCAACCATACAAACACACACACCGTAGAGCTCCGAGCCCACCTGGTGACTACCCGTCATGAATATCGCCGTCACGTTGGGGCAAAGTGATATGTGTCAAAGACAGCTGCAATTGACAACTTTCATCAAATTGAAGGTCTTTGACTATACCTCAACGTCGAGTGGGATGTGATAGGAACAATCCATATTTCTGCAGAACGAGCGGTCGTGATTGATGGGGAGAGGCAAATGAACACTCAAAAGAAGACATACGTTCATGAGAGGACGCAGATTGAATTCAGGTGCCTGCCGGTAGTAGTAGATTCTTGAGATCCTAGCCAAACACTCGTCCAGTATCCATCGTCAATCCGATCAGCGTGAGCAATACAGGATCTCGTTGTGGCCGCATATAGAATAGATTGGAGAAATCGCTGTCAACAAGCCATATTATTGGGCATATTTCAAATTCAACATAAACTGACCGATGGAATTACACATTGCACGCACAAATCATCCTATCTCACCCAACACCATCGTACCCAACATCCAACTTGCCTCCAGCCCCACTCAGAGTATCCACTGGACCCCTATATGACCTTTACACGTGTTCCTTGCTTAAAGCTTCCTCGATGGACGCCTTGATCTCGACACTGATACTTCGTGCCGTGCGGTGAGAAGACAAAGAAGGTGAGGAGCTCGGTGACGCGGTCGGACATGGTCAACGGGGCGCTGGGCGTGTCGCCTCGATCATAGACAAAGGTGGAACAGCGGCGGTAGGTAGGTTGAGTATAGACGCTTGAGAGGTCGAGGATGAAGGCAGGGTAACGGCAAGCGACCAACAATCAAAAAAGAGACTTGAGAATCCGTCGCGCCCCAAGTAAAGAATTTTCGGCTTCTCAATGGAATAATAGCAGGTGTCCCGGTCGCCCTCCTGTCCTTTCTGCCGGTAGGGTTCGACAACAGTTGTCAAGAATATGAATGTACCTGGACCGGGTCTGGCATCCACGAGCCTGCACCAGCATTCAGTAGAAATATAGGTGACGGTCGAAAGGCAACACACTGGAGGCAGAAAACCGGCCGGATTAGGGACCCTAACCTCAGCGTGATATAGACTCGGCGACGATCATGAGCGCCGGAGTCTCCTCAAACGCTCAGCGCTCATCCTTGGTTCATCCTGAACGATATTGCAACATTAATACGGCTCTGACCGTATATAAAGCTGTTCCCTTCCCAATCTCAGCACCTCACCTCCCCATTCGTACAGAATATACACTGAACTCGAGCTTGCGCTCGTTCAATGAGCTGCAGAAACCTTGCCCCCCNGACCTTTAACCCAGTCTGACCCCTCTGACGGATGTCAATGTATTGCCTCTGCTCCCTATGCCCTTACTATGCCTGCTTAGGCGGTCTGACAATTCCTGGCGGTGCCACCTTACTGCACACTATTGAATCCAAACGGATTGGAGATACCTTTATCGACCAGCCATAGTATCGGGCATAGTTCAGAATTCAACGTAAACTGACCAATGTAATTAACCATTGCGACAGAAAAATCATCCATCTCACCCGACAACATCGTACCCAACTTCTAACTTCACCCCAGCCCCGCACAGCATGTCCACGACACTTCTATACGACCTCTCCACACGCTCCTTGCTCAACCCTTCCCCGAAATCTTCCACATTCATATCAGGACTCTCAGCGTAAGAATAAGATGTGTAGCAACCAGGCGATAGTGAGAAATGAACATCGATACTAGAAGAACGGCAAAAGGCGCCACTGGTTGGCGGCTCGGAGGAGAGTTGTCTAGCAATCGGTTCGAGGTCTATTCCGTTAAGCAAGATATCGGCACCTTGCTCAATGGACGCCCTGAACTCAACGCTGATAGTCCTAGCTGTGCGGTGAGAAGTCAAAAAGGTGAGGAGCTTGGTAACACGGTCAGACACAGTCAACGGAGGCGCTGGGCGTGTCACGTTCATCGCCGACAGAGGCGGCGGGACAGCGTTGGTAGGTGTGTTGGGTATAGACGCTCGAGGGGTGTAGGACGAAGGTAGGTCAATGGTAAGCGACAAACGATCGAACGAGCGACCGTCAAATAGGCGGAGGAGGGAACTGGATTCGGTGGACAACTCATCCACTAGCATCGCGAAATCTGACACTAGAAAATGAGGTGTTAGTCTTCTATCTTCCTGTAGTCGTCTAAGAAGCCTACCTTGTAGAGCCACCTCCTTCAGATCACCGTCAATCTCCAAGTATTTTGGATTAAGATTGCGCGTCAAGGCTGAAAACTCGGAGCTGGGATAATGGCATGATAAACCTCGGAGCTTGGACAAATTCAGAGGGGGAGTGGAGATTATAGTTAGGGTTCGGTTCTCCGAGTACTCGATGATGGAGCAAGAAGACGATTTGAATCCCACCCATTGGGGTTCGAAAAGGGCGCTTGCATTGCTACCGAGGTTCGATTTCGATAGATAGAGAGCGTGAGGTTGTACCATCCTCGGCGATGCCCTAGAATCCATTCCGAACCTAATCAGGATGCAAATTCACGAAAAAGGAAACGAAATCACCGACTAACCTAGGCTTCGTTTCCTCGCTGAAAACACCCCTTTCTAAGTCTCCACCAGAAGCGATCACCCTAACATCTTCTCCCAACCTCAACTCCTCCAAATTCGCACACCCTTTCAATACGTCAGCTGGAAACGCAAGGTTCACCACTGAAACACGCGTCAATCCACGCGAAGACCCCAGGAGCGCTTCCAACGTCCTCGCCACCGCACCCCTACTAAGCATCTTTTCTTCCTCTTCGATCCCAATTGGCGCGTTTCTCGACGAACCACGCCGAGACTGACCCGCAGAGTCCCATTTTCTCTGCGTCTCACAGCCCGTAACCCAAAGCCTCCTCAGCCACCTCCCTCTCTTCGCCAAGAGGTTAAGAAGCTCAAGTCTTTGTTGGGCTTTTCGGACTTCGCGTTCCTCGCTTTTCCACCTGAAGGACTCGTACGTCGAGGCTGGACGTGAACCTTCAGCCGCAGCTTCGCTCTCAACTGGAGAGGAGGAATATGAAACTCGATACTCCTCCACCCCAACACTCCACCAAATCCCCTTCACCTCCCTACTCAACTCGGGAGAACGAGTGAACAGATCCAAGAGGGCGGTTACGCGGTCAGGATGCATCGCGGGATATAGACGTAACGTCCTGAAAAGTTGGGAGCGGCAGAAGGGCAGGAGGTGGGTATGGGCTAGAGCGAGGTTTTGGAGGTCTCGGAGAGACGAGGGGGTGAGCTTATGGGATTTGTATGCGTCCCAATGGGATAGATTTGAGGCGCCGAGAGAGGTCGAAGGGTGGAAAGGCTTTGGGAACGACGAGGGAAAGGAGGAGGAAGTGGCTAAATGCGCGATGATCTCGCTCGTGAGTTCGTGTGGGAAGGATAAGAGCCATGGAGTGCCCGAGGACGAAGAGTCGGTGGTAGCCATCTTGTTCTCGGTGGTCGATAAGCGTGCAGGTTATCGAGCTAGTTTGCGTCCTTTAACCTGTAAGGATAAGAGACCGATCTTTTAGACAGTGAGCCAAGCTTCAAGAGCGGTAGCTTCCTGTCTTGATGCACGGAGGCCTAAGCAATCTACAATCGAATGGGCAGCGTTTTGGAACCGGAACAACTTCTGCTCTTTTATACTTTCATCCATTCCTCGCTATCAGCCACAAGCCCTAAACAACCTCCAACCTGACATCGTGACGCACATAAAGGAGTTTCCTCGTCATTTCTCTGGAACACCCTCACGGTACGATGCGGCCTACGGACCGTCGATAGATTTCAGCACACCACAAGAGTTACGTAGAGGTTGATAGAGGCGTACCTCAAGTCTTGCTGCGTGTACAGGACGAATGACCTACGCTGAAGCCTCGACGAAGAGAAGTATAACCAAAAAGGAAGCTCGTTGGCAGAATCGGTGCAAGTATACGATGGATTGATAGATAGGGTGAACCGTATCGACAAGGTCCGTTCGAAACTGAGAATCATCGAACCTACATCTACGCGTGCAATTCACGGGCCAAAGAGAAAGCACGAAAACAAGGACCGGACTGGTAAGGTACTGCATCGAGGCAACCAGTAAGGCGATGGGCGAATAGAATGAATTCTAAGGTGTTCGTAATCACCGTCATCGTCATATAGTCGAAGGTGTACCGTCAAGGTCTTCCTGACTGCACGGGTGGTGTTTCATTAATGAACGTTTCGTTTCGGGCGTCGTCCGATGGGGGCCAATCCTCCTCGATTACACAGTCAGAGATCCACCATCTCCCTCTCATACCTCTCAAGCAGCAACCTTTCCACCCACCCACCCTTCGGGAACGCCTTCTCCCACTGGTTATGCAAATGGACCGAAAACACCTTATGCAGAACCTCATCCAACAACCCACCGTCCTCCATCCCCATGACCCGGCCACTACTACCCCCGCGATAGCTCGATCCTCGAGAATTCGAGGAAGCGGTATCACCGCGAGAAGAAGAAGCAGGGGAACGGGGNAACCCATCTCCCCTCTCCTTCTCCGTCTTTGCGGAAAGGGTCCGGGAGCCGATTATCGATTCGACATGACCTTCCATCGCTGAAGCACCATGGAAGTACTTTGAAAGGTGGCACACCGGCATTGACGAGCCGCCTCCAGACTTTATAGTACAGGAAGGACCCCCAGTCCGTCGATCCGCTGCGTGGAGGTGGGGAGGTTGCCATGATGTGGAAGGCTTCGCAGAGGTAGGGTGAGTGTTTGTGGAAGTGCATGAGGGCGCCGTTGAGGGGCATGTATGGTTTATCTGTGCGAAGAACCAGTTTGTTAGTCGAGGGTCAGTGGAGTGCAGAGAGGATGAACTGACTGTAACAGTCCCATTGGGTAACGAATTCATGTTCGAGAAGGGGCTCCAAGCTCCTCGTCAAGAGCGAGTCCATGTCCACCCACACACCTCCGTAATTCCACAAAGCGAGCAGGCGGAGGAGATCGCCATCGACCCACGCGCGCGTATCCTTGGTGTCCAACTTGTCAGTCCCGTCCAGAGACGTGCCCTTCGCCATAGCCTTCATATCGGCCTGCTTCACATCGAATGAGTCGGGGAATCTTTGCATATAGTCGTAGATGATAGAATTGGTAGTCAAATCGCCGTTGCTCCAAAGGATTAACTTGAATTTGTGCAGAGGTTGAGTAGTGAAGAACGATTTGAGCATGTATTCTTGTCGAGGGCCGAACGGTGCCAGGTCTGTACGCCAATAGGTATGGAACAGCGTCCGCTCTTCATCGGGCACTGGCTTCGTATTCGTATCCCCGCCTCGACTACTCCCAATGATGCCGGCAAAGTCGTAACAATCCATCCCCCGTCCCAAAGCAAGCCCGGCATGCACATCCCACGTCGACGTCTTCTGCCATACCCTCTGCGTCACGTTGTACATCCCCTCCTTCTCCGCCCGTTCGAAGCACCCTGATAGTGGCTGGATGGAGTCGACCTCGTCATTAATCCACCGTCGAGCGTAGAAGGAAATTTCGATATGGGGTTCGTAGGATGCGAAGAGGTATAATAGGAGGAGTAGGAGCCCGGCAATGAGGCAGACGAGCAACTGCCGTGTCCGTAGACGCCTCGACACGCTCTGCAAGAAGTGTCTCCGTCGGGGTCCTTGCCAAAACCGGCGTGGTTGGAGGAGAGATCCAAATGGAGAGGAGTGGTATGATGTGGGTGAAGATGAGTCGGAAGAATGCGAGCGTCTGCGTCCCCGTTTGTCTTGGACATGAGCATAAGGATTTGCTCCTCCAGTATACCCGTCATCGGGGTCGTTACTGCTGTCGGCACGACCGCGTTGTCGATATTCGTGTTCGTGATCATAATCGTCAGAGTACCGGTTGTACATTATTGAAGGTTCCATTTGTTTAATTGCAGGGGATTTGGCGATTGCGGTTCGCGAGCGTGTAGAGGACGATCCAGCCAGTGACGACAACGGTGTCGAAGTTGAGGTTGACGGTGAAGAAGGGCCACCATGTCGATTAGCAGGTTTAGAGGAGGAAGAAGAGGAAGAGCTGGCGTACGTTGGCAGTTTGCCAGACATTGGTGGTGCTCGTCGACGTTGGTCGCGCTGAGCAAACGGTTCAGCTCGTTGCTGGATGTCAAGCTCATCAAAATTCGCCGTTTTTGGTTGTATCTCCATCACGCACCGTGTCAAGGTTGGCTTGGATACCTCAAGGTACTGACTGGAAGCTGGGGAATTTCAAAGTTATTGTAAGGAGGACCAGTAAATATCAATTGAGCTTGCAGAAAATACTCGAGTAGCCCGCAATCAATTGCAATGCGCAGCAGAGAATCTGATCCATGACAACTGGGATCAGCGGACATGTCACGCTTTACCCCCAAATATGTGACATTGCGTGACCGACCGACCTGCCAGGCTGGTGGCTGTTTCTCTGTTTCTTCTCGATATCTCGTACTAAAGTCTTTGGTTGGGTGGCCCACAGTGACAATTAAGAATGCAATGACTTTTTCGGTCACTCTCAATGCTCTGGCGACTTTTTGCTGGTCTAAAAGAGCGATAGCTTTGGAACTTTGCCCAGGAAATAATCTACCTGCGTCTTGTCATTCTTCTAGGAGAAAATGTCTTGACTCAAAAGGGTGTATAAAGCCGGACATTCGCCCTCAGGTACAAGCGTCGAATCTTCCCTTCTCCGCCGGGTGGGTTTTCGCATATTTCCCTGTTCGGAAGGTAACGGGGGAATGAGCGCTGATCATGAAGGCCATGCAGCCACTGCGTAGCCAATCTTCTGGTCTGTGCATTTTTCGTAGCGTCCCATGGCCAAATACTCTATTCAAATTCATCACCACATTTGACACCGCAGTCAGACACATTCCCAACGCCTGATCGATCATGAACAATAGCGGTTTGTTGCGGATTGAAACCCTATTATAGTCTGCTCTGGCTAGGTAATGGAGGAGAGTGAATACCGGTTTCCTGTCAAACTGTCTTTCGCTAAATTCAGAGGAGGAACGTGAGCTGGGTCGTAATTCAATTGCCAGTGGGCATGCCGCCAGCTCCTTGGCTCACAGATAAAAGGTTGAGGTTTGGCCATCGTGCGATGCCCGTCGTCACGTCGTCCACATATATTCTCAATTGCTGAAGACAGGGAATCGTCCCCATGTGGAACTACGTTGACATCACTCTAGGTTTAGCCGCGATCTCGCTCCTCTATGGCCTGTCAAAGCGTCTGCAAAGGTCGAAACTACCACTTCCACCTGGACCTAAAGGAGCACCATTGATAGGGAATCTCCTCCAAATGCCTACTGAGTTTGAATGGATGCAATACCACAAATGGTGCAAAGAGTATAGTGAGTAACGATTCTAAAGAACTTCATAATTGGGGTGATTGAGCTACCTCGTGGGCTTAGATACTGATATCCTCTATTTGAACATTGCTGGGAACGATATTATTGTCTTGGACACCTCGAAGGTTGCGGCTGATTTGCTCGAGACCCGATCGTCCCTGTACTCAGGCAGGTGAGCTTGTTGTCAGATCCCCGCTTACGAGGAAGTTCATAATCTCTATAGGCCATACTTTACGATGATTACCGATCTCATGGGATGTGACTGGCACATCGGTGCTCTGACGTATGGTGTGTTCAATACTTGCTCTTATTTTTCAAGCCATGTCGTGTTCACCTGCACTTCACATTTGCCCAGGCACTCGTTGGTAGGCACCAAATCTTGCTTTCATATGATGTTGCAGCTCATTGTGCGCAACAGGCGCAACCATCGACGGGTCATGCACCATTCTTTCCACTCTACCGCTGTCAAGCAGTTCAGGCCCTACATCATCAAGGCCACTCGAAATTTCCTCAAACGTTTGTTGGACGACCCAGACCCTTTAAATATTATACATCACATTCGGCAGTGAGTCCTGTTTGTGTCAAACTGAGGACGATGTTTACCCGTCTATCTTGAGCATGGCCGGAGATACAATACTGTCTATCGCCTACGGACTTGAGATCCAACAAGAGAACGATCCGCATCTCAAGAGATCCGAAGCCGTTGTTCATGCACTTACCACCGCCGCTGTACCAGGGGCGTTTCTAGTCGATGCTTTGCCAATCTTGAGATATGTTCCGGCTTGGTTTCCCGGAGCGTCCTTCCAGCAAAAGGCCCGTGAATGGCGTGAAGCTATACGGCAAACGCTGGAAATTCCGTACGCCGAGGCAAAGAAGGAAACTGTAGGTACTATCATTGTCGACGCAGGTACTTATTGACAATTGACGATAAACAGGAGTCCGGAAAGCATACGATCTCAATGGTCTCAGCGAGCCTGCAAAAGATTGAAGAAGGCACGAAAGATGACGCTTTCACCGAGGAGATAATTCGGAACACGGCGGGTAGCCTGTTTACGGGTAAGAATCATGGACTACTTGATTCTCCGCAAGTTATATTCATGTTGTGACAATGGCCTATACAGCTGGATCGGATACTGTGAGTGCCAAGGCCCCATCTAGTTCACCTTGCCAAGCGACTGACACCTGATACCAGACTGTGTCTGCAATCGCGTCGTGCATCCTTGGCCTCCTCGAGTACCCCGAAGTCTTGAAGAAAGCTCAAGCTCAAATTGACACCGTCGTCAAGCCCGGACAATTGCCTGACTTAGAAGATGAGCCATCTCTGCCGTACATAACCGCGATCGTTAACGAGACTCTGCGGTGGAGAGATGTTGCCCCTATCGGTATACCACTGCTGCCGGCCTATATTCGTGTTCTGTATACTGATCCTTTCCTTTCATCAACCTAGCTATCCCTCACCTTCTCACCGCTGAGGATGAGTACAGAGGATACCGCCTTCCAGCCGGTGCGATCATTGTCCCAAACGTTTGGTAAGGTTTCCGTAGAGTGTGGTGAGTCTAAATGGTGGTTAACTAGCATGTATAGGGCAATGCTCCACGACGAGACCGTCTACCCGGACCCATTTACTTTCAATCCAGATCGTTTCATCAGCCCAGAAACAGGCCAAGTCGACCTCACGCGCACACGCGATCCTGCACATGCGTGCTGGGGATTCGGCCGAAGAGTGTGTCCCGGGAGGTACATGGCGTTCTCAGCTGTTTGGCTGGCTATCGCCTCTCTCATTACCGTGTTCGATATCGAAAAAGCGAAGGAGAAAGTTAAAATTGTAGGAGAGGATGGTATCGAGAGGGAGGAAGAGAGAACGGTGGAGCTGACACATGAATATATTTCTTCCATTGCTGTGTAAGTGACTGCCTTATTGCGATGGCTCCTTCCCCTCCTTCCCATTCAAATTTGTGCTGACCTTTTCGATTTGACAGAATGCCGAAGCCATTCAAGTGCGCTATCAAGCCGCGCTCCAGAGAAAAAGCAGATTTGATACGTGCATCTTTGATTCAAGACCACGAATAATAATGCTGTTCTATATGCATGATCTGTCCTCGATGCTCTTACTATTTATCCTAGTCAAGGCATCGTTGTTTTTCTAATCGAATCTTGGTCGACGATTTTGGTTTTATCAGGCTACTGCTTTGGTGGAATGGAATTTCTCAGTTCCACATTATTCTTCTCATCTTCCAACATCGAACCGCCAGCGTGGAACGGATCCGGACACTACACGCCCCGGAATTTCCAGAAATTAGTAGAGTAGCCCATCGCGAACGCACAGCAAAGATTTTGATTTAGGCTACCATTGACATTAGCCCCAGATTATGACTTCCATAGCCTCTTCGCACTCACTTGTCAAGGAGAATGGCTCTGTTTTCCCTACTCATGAATTCTCTTCAACCTGCAACCTCACATTTTAACCCGAGAAACTGCACTAGTACTGTCACATATCACGCTTTCGTGTGACATAGTGTGACTGGCCTTTACCGTGACGGTAAACTGCGCTCTAGATCTGGCGATCATTGCCTTCCCCCCTCCCCGAACCCGTTTTTCCCCTAAACCCGTTTCTATGTGTCTTTTTCATTCTCTATATCCTGTGTGCTAGGCTTCGAAAATATGGCCGCTAGCAAGCTGGAGACTCAAGTTTGAATTCGATGCCCCGCCGACAGAACTTGAAGGGTCTCGTTCTCGGGGTGCAAGCGTCGAAACTTGCTTTCTTCGTTGGATAGGTCTCGTGGCATGTTCGGACGGCGATGGGGGCTCCGCCCCAGTGATAAATATTGCCTATGAAAACATACGTACGTAGCCATTGCATTGCCTGGTTTATGCATTTCTCATAGCGTCCCAACTACTCTATTCATCACTACATTTGACGCCACAGATAGACACAACCCCAATGCCCTGATCATATTGGTGACAATGGTCATTCGTTGCAGAATGAGCTCCTGTTGTGGTCCGCTCTGGTCAGGTGGAGGGGACCGAATACCGGTTACCTATCTGACTGCCTTTCGCTAGATTCAGAGGAGGACGGGAGGTCATGTCGTAACTCAACTGCCTGCCGCTCCTCAGCTTACAAATGAGAATATAAAGGTTGTTTGGTCATCATCCAAGAGCCTTCCTCACATCGTCCGTCTATACCCTGCTGAAGACATCGAGTCGTGGGATCCCCATGCAGAATTACGTAGATATCACTCTAGGTTTGGCTGTGATCGCGCTCCTCTATGGCCTGTCGAAACGTTGGAAGAGGTCGAAACTCCCGCTTCCACCTGGTCCTAAAGGCGCGCCATTGATAGGAAATCTCCTCCAACTGCCTACTGAGCTTGAATGGATACAATACCACGAATGGTGTAAAGAGTATGGTGAGTAACAACTCTAGATCTAATGTACCTCATGATTGGGCCGATTGAACCACTTCGCGGCCTTAGGCACCGATATCCTTTACTTGAACGTTGCCGGGAAAGATATTATTGTCTTGGACACCTCGAAGGCTGCTAACGATTTGCTCGAGAACCGATCGTCCCTGTACTCCGGCAGGTGAGCTTGTTGTCACATCCCCACTTACGAGGAAGCTCATGGTATGTATAGGCCGCATCTTCCGATGGTCATCGACCTCGTGGGGTGTGACTGGCAAACAGGTGTTCTGACGTATGGTATGTTCAATGCTTTTTCTTGTATGTCAAGGCATGTTGCGTTCACCTACACTTCACATCTACCAGGTACTCGCTGGTAAGGACGGAATTTTGCCCTCGTGTGATGTTGTAGCTCATTCTGCGCAACAGGCGAAAGCACCGACGGCTCCTCCACCATTCTTTTCACTCTGCCGCTGTGAAGCAGTTCAGGCCCCACATCATCAAGGCCACTCGGAACCTCCTCAAACGTTTATTGGATGACCCAGACCCTTTAAATATCATACCTCACATTCGGCAGTGAGTCCTGTCTTTGTCAGATTGAGTACGATGATCACCTTCTATCCCGTAGCATGACCGGGGTCATGTTATTGTCTGTCACCTACGGATTTGAGATCCAACAAGAGAACGATCCGCATATCAAGAAGTCCGAAGCCGCTGTTCTTGCGCTTGCCGCAGCACTTGTACCAGGGACGTTTCTAGTCGATGTTATCCCAATCTTGAAGTATGTTCCTACTTGGTTCCCAGGAGCGTCTTTCCAGCGTAAGGCTCGTGAATGGCGTACGCTTATACGGGAAATAGTGGAAACTCCGTACGCTGAGGTAAAGAAAGACAGGGTAGGTACTATCATCATTTTCCACACAGATACCTCTAGACCAAGCGATGATAAATAGGAGTCTGGAAAAAATACTATTTCAATGGTTTCAACCAGCTTGCAAAAGATCGAAGAAGGAACGAAAGACGATGCTTTCACAGAGGAGATTATTCGGGACTCAGCGGGTAGCCTTTTTACAGGTAAGGTTCATGGACCACTCGATCCTCTGCAAATTGGACTCACGTTGTGATAATAACCTCGCAGCTGGATCGGATAGCGTGAGTGTCGAGGCCCAGCTTAGTCCATCTCAACAGAATACTGACACCCAATACCAGACTGCGTCCGCCATTGCGTCGTGCATCCTTGGCCTCCTAGAGCACCCTGAAGTCTTGAAGAAAGCTCAGGCTCAAATCGACACTGTCGTCAAACCCGGCGAATTGCCTGAATTAGAAGATGAGCCATCTCTGCCATATATAACCGCGATCGTTAAGGAGACTCTGCGGTGGAGAGAGGTCGCCCCTATCGGTGCGCCACCACTGCTGGCGTACACTCGTGTTTCGTATACTGACTTTCATCGACCTAGCTATCCCTCACCTTCTCACCGGTGAGGATGAATACAGAGGGTACCGCCTTCCAGCTGGTGCAATCATTGTTCCAAACGCTTGGTAAGGTCTTCCGTCCAATTTGGTGAGTCTAAATGGGAGCTAATTTACATGTATAGGGCAATGCTTCACGATGAGACCGTCTACCCGAACCCATTTACTTTCAATCCAGATCGTTTCATCAATCCAGAAACCGGCCAAGTCGACTACACGCGCGAACGAGATCCTGCGCATGCGTGCTGGGGATTTGGACGAAGAGTGTGTCCTGGGAGATACCTGGCGTCTTCAGCTGTTTGGCTGGCTATCGCCTCCCTCATTGCCGTATTCGATATCGAAAAGGCGAAGGAGAAAGTTAAGGTTGTAGGAGAGGATGGGATCGAGAGGGAGGAAGAGAGAACGGTGGAGTTGACACATGAATATGCTCCTTCCATTGTTTTGTAAGTCTCCCTGCCTGTTTGCGATGACTCCTTCACCTCATTTGAGCCTGTGCTGACCTCTTCAATTCAATAGAACGCCTAAGCCGTTCAAGTGCGTTATCAAGCCGCGCTCCAAGGAAAAGGCAGATTTGATCCGATCGTCTTTGATTCAAGACAACGATTCATAATCGTTTCGAAGAGCTATTGTATGAATCTGTCTTCCGGGATATTGTTGTTGTTCTAATGAGATCTCAGTTGTAATGTCGACCAAATCGGAGGAGGTGCCCGTCGTTGTTCACTGCACTCACTCACCTTGGGGCCCTTAACTCATGCCAGTATACTCGGTGAACCGCTTTTCGTGTGTCTATATACTATCAGGGCCACAGGGAAAATACCAAATCATTCTGGAGTAATAAGTACAGGGCCAACCGTTCTCCTCAGCCATGCTGACTCTCATGTAAAGAAGTTGAGCATGACGTTGGTCGAAGTTCGGTCTGGCTTGCTTTCAGTGACGAGCTTTGCTTCTAATGAATACTCGGAGAAGGTGCAGTATCTACAGGGAGAATGTGTACTCCTTCCGATTTCGAGCATTCTCACACAGAAGGAACCAAGAGAATCACGCAAACCTACATGTTTGGCACCTGGGCATCTATCGCTGTCGATAAACAACTGGATTATACCGCAGTCCATCACATTTGGTGTGTGAGCCAGGTGTCACAGCCAACTTGCGCATTCAAAAATTGAATTGCACAGATAGTTATGCAAACGACTGTAACCCGGTAATGATTTCCAAAATCGGTCTGAAAGTCCCAAGTTGATCTTAGATATGTGCAGACACGTTCGTGTCAGGAGCTCACGGCAATGATGCGATTTTATCGTGCTAAGATAAAACCAATGCAGAAGTCAGCTCCTATCTGCCACCAGGACTGAAGTAATCGGTGATTCGAAGCGCCCAATCCTTCCTAGGCATACTCCCCAGATATGGTGAAGATATGCTGTCTAGAGGTGAGCCTAATTGAAGTCCTCAGGCTGCCTTCGATTCAAATTTCGATTTTCTCTCTACCGTCGGAGTTGCCAACGCCTGTGTGAGCCGTTTTGAATGCAGATATCTTAGACTGGGCGCTAATGTGACAGCTCTAATGTTTCATGTGAGTTGAAGTGCAGGTCCATTAGGAGGATTGCGGGCCTTTCACAGTTGCGTACCTGGCCCGGTGTTCATTCTAACTGTCCTATATGATCACTTGGACTGACCTGGGACTCGTCACATCTGTCATGAGGAAGCTCATTTAACCAAGGATGTTTGCGATCTCATAACACGCACATGAACTATCGACCCCCCATGTTCGTCATTGCCCTTTCCCTCCTCAGCTGCTGCCACTTTGGCTTTGGGGCCCCTTTCACAGCCTCTTCTGACACTTCTGTTGACCTTCTGGATCCCAATGTCAACGTTCTCTTCATCACTAACTATCGATCAACTCCCGAAATCGTCTGGACGTGTCTCATCACCACTTTCTTGTGTACATGGGTCTCCATGCACCCTGACATTGCTGGATATAATTCCACTCGGTGGCAGAGGCTTCGACAACGCATCACCATGTTCGTTCTTGCTTTCGTCGTACCCGAGGTTGCGCTGCTAGGAGCTTTGCGGCAATGGGTGCTTGCAAATGACCTTGTGTGCAAGATAGGCAAACGCGAGGGCATTGGAAGACGGATGAAGGCAAAGTTTGGAAGTTTCACGGCAGGATTGGGAAACTTAGTAGTGAAGATCTTTGGGGAACGTATTGCAAGCAAGCTTGGGATACAACAAAAAGATGGGCTGAAAGATGGGCTGAAAGACGGTATGTGTTTGTATACTAGGAGCATATCTTTTTTATTCTGCTTACTGTACTGTTCCTCAGGTAGTCTTTGGAAAATGCTCCATGGTCATTTACTCCTCATGGGCGGCGTAATCTTCTCCGTTGATGGCCGTCTTGAATATCTCGAGTTACGGAAATTATTGAAAGACGGCAACGACAACGAGCCTGATGCAAATGACAACGAGCTGTTTGTCAGTGCTCGGGTGGCGCTTGAGAATCTTCCCTCCAGGAATATGGAGATTCTCGATCGTTGCAAAGGGGACGCGATATCGAAGGGTCTCACTTTCCTCCAGACGTCTTGGTTCATCGTCCAGCTTGCGGCACGGAGGGTGCAAAATCTCAACGTGACGGCATTGGAAATCGTGACCTTGGCGTACGCAGTCACGACTCTATTTGTCTATATCTTCTGGTGGGACAAACCCCTCCACGTACAGTTCCCCATAGTCATAACCCTGCCACCGGCGAACCGTGCAGCAACCCCTAATCAATCTGGAGATGAACTTGAAGCGGCCTTGTCAACGCAGTCCCGATCTCTAGAACCAAAAGAGGCGGAGCAGTCTGATTTACCTTTCCAGACAACCTCAGCAGAAAGCCCTGGTTCGTAAATTCCATCAGCCTCTTAGAACTAAATACTCACTGTTAATTTGCAGTGGACGATAGGAGGAATGGATTTATACCATTTCGGGAGGGTGCCAACACCTTGACCAACGATGTAGAATTTAAAGGCGCCGACATTATCGCTTCGTTCGTGGCCCTGATTCTCCTCGCAGTGCCAGGATCGATTTATTATATCGCCTGGAACTTCACCTTTCCCATGCCCATAGGAAGGATCTTATGGAGAGTTTCTTGCGTAGTCAACAACGTGACCCCCATTGTACTCACCGCATTCGTGACGATTGGCTTGGCAATCACCTTGATCTGCTTCGCGATCGTTTCGCCTTTTTTGCTCCTTCTTGTCTTGTTACTCTGTGTGGGGTTTTTGATTGCGTTCATCTGCTACTTGGGGTGTGTTTTGCTCCCGTCCGTATGTTGGCGAGCACTACAGGGTGGCGAGTCGGAGGGTGAAGCGAAGGGTTCAGACCAGGCGGAGGACCACTCCAAGGACCAGTCGGGGAAGCCGTTGAAGAATCGGTCGGACGGCCCGGACGAGTCGGGGATAATCCAAGTACCTCGGGAGGGTGAGCCGAAGGATCACCTGGAAGAGTCGGAGAACCAGTCAAGGATGATTCAAGTACCCCAAGAGGGCGAGCCAAAGGACCAGTCAGAGAAGAACCAATCGAAGAAGTTGGACGAAGAGTCAGCGTCCAGGTCCAATAATACGATACCATTCCTTCCTTCCGGCACCCGGTCCTATTCTGTAAAACAATCCATTTTCACTGCAGCTCTCAGCACCCTTTTTGTCATCTGTTATGCAGCTTCTCGCCTAATGCTTGTATCCCTTGCTCTCTGGAGCCTTCACGACCTACCTCCCGATGCACACCAAACGGTGGTATGGTCTCGTTTTATCCCGCATTTCTAATTCTATTATGTGACCTGTCTTCGTCTAGGGCGCTAGTATGGCGAGAATCCGTTGTGTGTATATAGATAAGATCTATTACATTTAGCCTGTCAAGATAAACCAGAGTCTCGGATATAGACACTCGCCCTACAAACCTTTTGTGCGTCCGAAGCCTTCACGTTCCCCTCCGATGCATATTACAGGATGATGGTCCCTATAGGAGACGATTGTATTCGGTCGACATTTATAACTTTTTTTCTGGGTGGCTTGGAGCAATATTCAGCAACCGTCTGCTGCAAGGCGGATTTGCCAGCCCCTGTCATGCATAACGATCGTTGGGGAGGCTCCCGATCCTCAATCCAGTTTGTGATCTTGCCAATTACCTCGACTCTGGTATCTTCGTCGCATTTTGAAAGGTCTTATTGCGCGTTGGAATCATGGAGAGCGTTAACCGCAGTGTGTTCTAACAAGATCTGCCATCCTGGGTAGTTGACAGGGTTAGCATTTACCCTCAGAACGCAGGACCCCTCGAGCACACACCATCTTGGTTCAGCATTCACTGTCACATTGTTGGCGACATCAATGGATGTAAGGTGCAAATATTCTACGTGAAAATTGCGTGCTTTGTGAAGAATGACTGGTGTGGGCCGTCACCGTGCACCATGGGTCGTGGTGACGGGGTCTGGGTATTGGTTTCTGAGCCATCTTGGTGATCTAGCAAGGGTGAGCTGGTAATCGCTGGCTGAGAGGTTAATGGATGGGATGCTTCGCCGCCAGGCCAGTTGGTGACGAAGATGCCAGGCCCTGCGCGTTGGTCCCCCAGAAGCTATATGGGAGAGATCGCTACTTGAGCCGCTGCTGTATATTTCTGGCACACCCTGCAACTCACCTGAGCATCCTCTTTTCTACGACGTCTCTCTGAAGCCGAAGGGTACGGGCTATGGATACGAGATGTAGAACCTCGTCTGTTCCGTTCGCTCTGCAGCATCGGTGGACTCTTGGTATCAAGATGGGGTAGAGAAAGCTGTCGAGGTTGTGATGCGGCTTACTTTATAATAGTCGGGGCGCCTATTAAGGGCTGTGTTTCGGCGGCTCCCTCTCGAGATGCAAACCAGTGGTAAGTAGGTCCCTGGAAATTGAGGTTTGAGAGGCGGTGAATTTATTGAGTTTATCTCTACGCAACATTGAGAACACTCATGTGTAAAAGAAATGTTTCGTTCTGTGCTAGTCATCTACGACGCCGCCAAGCTGGTGTACCAACGAAGGCCTCCTTGGAGGAACAATTTTCTTCGCTCATCAACACGACGTCGAGAGTCTGCCTCACCTAGTGGGCCCTATCCCGCATCCAATAACCTCAGACTGCTCCTGGCCAAGAGGACAGGAGAGTTCAAAGTAGGACTCCTCGGTCCACATTGACCCCAATTTCCGAACCAGAGGGCAACGAGATAGGACGGAGTAAACAGAGCCCATATTCTTTTAAAAACACGAAATATTCTCGATTCATCAACTAGGAAATATCATCCTACTCTGCAAAGCTCTCTCAAGAACCCGTTCTGCGGGTCCCACAATCTTCTCGACTTCCTCTTGGTGAGTTGGAAACCTCTTCCCAATCTCTCTCCACTGCTCTACCGTCTCTTTGAAACTCTGCACAAACCCCGCTTTCTCCAGATGCCCCACCCTCGTACTGTTGATAAGCCGGTTCTCCAAGAAATCGGTAGCCCAGGTCATGATATCCTCCAACTCCGGGATGAAACCTGATTCCCTGATGCATATGTTGGCTTGGTAGCTCTCTGTGAAGGATAGAGAGCAGTAGATCGTGTTCGGGCGTATGTAAAACGCAAACTCCGTGGGGACCCTCTCCTCCTCATCCGAGTCGTCGTCCTCACTCGAATCAGAATCGTCTCCACGATCCTCATCATCCTCCTCTTCCGTCAAGAACAACATCTCGGGCCCCTCGAGCGTCCGAATAAGCTTCGCCGTCAGCTCGATATCCGGCACACTCGTAAACGTAGGCTCCAACTTCTGCAGGTTCTCGAGTGTAGCGGGCCACATGATCCAGAGCGTCGTACCGCGCCAGTGGATGGTGTACGTCCCGCACGCTATCCCGTCCGTCCGGGGATGCATGATGGTGCCGGGGAACGTCCACGAGCTCGTAGGGTGCAGACTAATCTGCTGCTGGGCACTAGAGCTGGAGGTGGAGTCGTCTGACCCCATCATATCCACGTCCGCATCTACGTTCCCCTTGTCGAAGGGAGGACACCGCCAGCGGCACTGGAGCAGCCCTTTCTCGGAGAATGGGACGTCCATAGGGCAGAGTACCCTCGAGCCCATCGGAAAGCTTTCGCCTTCGATAAAGTTGATTTGTTGGACCCAGATATCGGCTATGGAGACTTTGCCTTGCTCGACGAGGTTCGTCACCGAGTCGACGTAGGAAGTGTTTTGGCCGGCTTGACACAAGTCGTCCACCAGATGCCGGAACGTAGGTGCGACGCCGTCTGGGTGTTTCCGCGCTGGACCCACGATTATGCAGGTGTCGCTGATTGTGGGCTGCTCTTTGGGTAACCAGCGGATTGGGTGGTCGAGGTTGAGCAGCTCGTCAAAGATGCGCTTGGCTTTGTGGAGTTGCGATTCGACTAGGGAGGAAGGGCTGGATTCCCACTGGTCGTGGAGACAGAGGTCGAGGAGGAATTGGTTCGCGGAGTGGGCTACCTTCTGCCGTGGCTGTGGCTCAATGTCAACCACAACAGGCTCCGCCTCCGGGGTGTTTACTGTAATGGGGCGTGTTAGCAAACGAGGCATAAGATGGAAGTTGCGTTGTTTCACCAACATTTCCGTTTCTTGGCTGGAGGTGGCGACGGTGGTGGTTCGTCGTCGTCTTCATCCTGCGTAGACAGCTCGTAGTCTGTCGCGGCGATAGTAGTAGTAACCGAGGGTGTCACTACCGACGGGGACACCTCCATCGTTCTACTCTTGGAGCTTGCCAGTTCCCCGGCCCAGAATCCTAGTCCATTCTGGTAAAATTGTAGTCGTTCGATCGAGCACTTGATATGTACTCACCTTTGTAGAAAAGCGTCCTCCCAACCCACTCGGTGTTGAACAGCCTATATTCCTTGCCCACCTCCGGAGCGGGATGCGCCTGGTCGGGTATCCCCCTGTTGCTCACTGAGGTATCCGCTTGTTTCCAGCCATGGTGGCCGCCGAGGTGAATCCAGATGACCGAGCTATCGGTGTTCACGTATACGTCTCCTCTGCTTCCTGAGAAAGCGGGTGCGGGATCGCCAGGTGCTCTCGTGACAGTGTAGTTGTAGATCTTGCCCTTGGTTTTGAAGGCCACTACGCGTACGTGTCAGATACGTATACGTTCGTGACGGCACTGTCGAACTCACATTTCTGAGTTGTCGTCGACATTGAGTTGAAAGCGGGCAAGGACGTCAGTGGTAGGAACGCAACATCAATTGACCACGGCCGACCCTGGGCGCCAAATAATAAATCATTACAAATTCCGTCTTCGCCGTTGATGCCATTGCTTGGCCCACTTGGCCGTTTCTAAGCCACAAGTCCAGCTCCATCCTCGTTCTTCTCTTCTACATCATGCGACCAAAGCTGGCGTCGACGCTGTTCCTCCTGGCCCGCCTGGCTTTCGCGTCACCGTTCCTCAAACAGACCTCAGAACATGGAGAGCCAGCAACCCCAGGGACGCCAGAGTTCTACGAAAAGGTCGCCATTAGCGTCGTTTTGGTGGTAGTTGGAGGTATATTCGCTGGGTGAGTCTCTTTTTCAAGCTCAGGCTTTTCACCGGCGCTGATGAACCCAGACTTACGTTGGGTCTCATGGGACTCGACGAGCTGCACCTTCGCGTGCTTGCTACCTCGTCCGACGACCCGGTGGAGAAGAGAAATGCTGTCAAAGGTATGCCCAAAACACAGCGCTCGGCCTACTATCTCGCAATTCAAGCCTGTGTATCTTCGTCTAGTTCTCCGATTGTTAGGAAAGGGTCGTCACTGGGTCCTTGTGGTGCGTGTTGAGTCCCCCTTTCCCGTGCGAGGTCTTGGCTGATTCTTTGCTTGGCTTGCAGGTTCTGCTCCTCGGGAACGTCGTACGTTATATCCAATCTCGTGTCCTCAAGCTCCCGTGGTTAATGACCCATATTCCAGATTGTGAACGAAAGTTTGCCTATCTTTTTGGATAGCGCGGTACGTCGTCCAGTAATACGCGCACGAATGGGATGTCTGATGAACAAACTGTAGCTTGGCGGAGGGTTTGCTGCAGTCGCAGTCGCTACAGCTGCTATCGGTACGTCTGCCCCAACCTCCTCTCTGAATCTGATTCTCACTCAAACGCCTTCGCAGTCATCTTCGGGTATGTCCCATCATCAACGAATTTCTTTTCAGCTTCTAACAGGAGAGAACGATCATCCCCTATTCACCAGAGAGTAAGCAGCCCTTCCCTCCTTCCTCCACCTAGGTACTAACACACACCAGGGTAATCCCCCAAGCCCTCAGCGTCCGCTACGGCCTCTCCATCGGTGCCACCTGCGCGCCCCTCGTCCTCGCCATGATGTACTTCTTCGCCCCCATCGCCTGGCCTATCGCCAAACTCCTGGACTACCTCCTCGGCAAAGACGAAGGGCACACCTACAAGAAAGCCGAACTCAAATCGTTCTTGCAGTTCCATCGCACAGGAGAAGAACCATTGAGGGATGACGAGATTACAATTTTGAACGGAGTGCTGGAGTTGAACAATAAGGATGTGAGAGAGGTTATGACACCAATGAAGGATACGGTGGTGTTGAGCGCGGATTTGGTGCTGGATCATGCGGCCATAGATAAAATGTGCGCTTTTTTTCTTCCAGTCATGATGGGGGGACCGTTGTGCTGATTGGCGTGTTATAGCCTCCTGAGCGGGTACTCCCGTTTCCCAGTCCACGAACCTGGAAATCCACTCGCGTTCATTGGGACGTTGCTCATCAAAAGGGTGAGTGCTATCCCCAACTCCCCTCGCGTTCACCTACTCACTTCTGTCCCGTTATTTTCGTTTTCCCTCAGCTCCTCACCTACGACCCTGACAAGGCTCTCCCCGTCAAATCCTTCCCTCTCACAATCCTCCCCGAGGCTCTCCCCAATATCAACTGTTTCCAAGCCCTCGATTATTTCCAAACCGGACGCGCGCACCTCCTCCTCATCAGCGAAACCCCAGGAAAGGTCGGAGGCGCCCTCGGCGTGATCACACTCGAAGACATCATCGAAGAAATCATCTCAGAGGAAATCGTAGACGAGACGGATCGCTACGAGGACAACAGGAGCAAAAGGAAGGCGAAGCGGGCTACGACCGCTACCATCATGCGAGGGTGCGTATGCTGTCCACTATCCGCTCTCTACTCCCCACATGGCGAATTCTCAACTGACTGGCGGCGCTATAGGATCGTGGAGAGAGAACGAAGACGCCAGTCGATCGACCAACTCACGCCCCAGCCCAGCAGGAGCAACTCTGTCGACCATGGCGCGGATAAGGATAAGCTGCTTAGGATCCAGGAGCACCCGGATGAGACGTTGACTGGGAATGGGCAGATTGCGTTGAGCGAGTCGCCCAGGGATACGTAAGCCTCCCCCTGCCAGGGAGCCTACCAGGGCTCCTCGAAGAACTTTGTCGTTCCCCAGTGACACTCAATCGGACTCTTTCCTTACAGAACGCTTGAGGCCGTTATATCCGTGAATACCGAAAAAGCTTCATTTGAATACTTATTTATACACTTGATTTCTCTCCTCGTTGAAGTAATCCACATGCGAACACATTTCGACTTCG
This sequence comes from Candolleomyces eurysporus, assembly GCA_027579435.1. Taxonomy (NCBI): domain Eukaryota; kingdom Fungi; phylum Basidiomycota; class Agaricomycetes; order Agaricales; family Psathyrellaceae; genus Candolleomyces; species Candolleomyces eurysporus. The sequence goes on along the minus strand of JANBPK010000707.1, from coordinate 142,940 downwards.
CTCCCCACGGTAACCAATAGCCCGTAAACGTAGTAAATCTAAGCAGAACCTGAAGCAGAAATCCCCGCAATCCACTTATCCAGAGCCTCGTTGACCTCATCTGCCGCACCGTTGAGTACCCAATGGCCCGTGTCAAAGTCATGCACCGTAGTTTGGGGGCAGAATTGGGCTGTTATGGGTTTCTGGAATGCGGGGAGGCAGATTTCATCTTTCAATGCGCAGCCTAAGAAGACGGGTTTGTGAATTTTGTAGTTGGCGAGTGGAATCTCTGCGAGAGCGTTGGTTTTTAGTTTTGGTCTTGGTAACAAGAGAGGAGAAGAGGTAGAGGGAAAGAGAGCAAATACTCACTCTTGGCATCTTCCAATTCGCCATCGGGCTCGATTTGAGCTTTGTAGTAGTTGAGAGGACCCGTCCAACCGCCCTTGGAGAATTCGGCGTCGTAGATGCGTTGGAGCTGAGAAACATAATCGTCAGCCAATGAACATCCAATGAAAAGAACGCTTGAGTGGAAAGAGGTTAAAGTAATGTAGATAGGGAGGCTGAGCAAACGGTGGGAAGAAAGACGATACACACCTCCTCAGTCACTCCACGAGGCGTCCTAGAGTTATTCTCCACCCAGGTACGGAGAGCTCCCGTAGGGCAGCAGTGAGTTTTCCAGAGACTCGGGTCCTTGGCGTAGATGAGGTCCAAGAACGAGTCGACCTGGGAGCACATCAAATACGCGATTAAGTCGACGGGTTTGCTATCAATATAGCACGCAAACTCACGTTCTTCGTGACAAGCTCAACAGCGTCCGGGGCAGAAAGGAAGTCCCTGTACTTGAATGAGTCTCCAGGTAGCACAGAGAAAGGATTATAACGTACCAGTAACCGTAAATACCATATCCCAGAGCCTGGGTGACCTGAGATGAGGATCGAGAAGAAAGTCAGCGGGATGTTGATTAATAACAACAACCAGGGCCAAATTAAACGTACCTCAGTCTGTAGCTGCTCGAATGTCATGGTCGCGCGGGGAGGGACGTAACCGGCAGCGAAGAACCCGAATCCGAGGAACCGGTCTGCAAACAAGTTGCCCAGAACACTAGTCGTCTTTGAGCCCCTACAACCAACAAAAGCTCGTTCATTACAGTTCACCTCGGCAAGGAAGGGATGGCAAACCCACCAGTCGTGTCCGATGGCGATCACATCGGTGAGCTTTTCGTGGTCAACGATCTCAACAAGATCCTTGGCCAATAAGCCGTGGAGGTATTCTTTATGGTCGACCGGCTTATCGGTCCCACCGTATCCGAGCTGGTCGGGGACGACGAGACCGTACCCCTTCGCCTTGAAGTAATTGATCTGATGGTGCCAGTCGATAGCGAGGGATGGGAAGCCGTGGACCAAGAGCAAGGAGAGCTTGCCAGGCTCCGGAGCGGAGAAGTAGTAGTGGTAGTTGTGGCCTCGGGAGACTTTGAAGTCCTTGAAAGAAGCCAAGAGAGATTCGAGCGACGACATGGTGGTGTGGTAGGGGCGGTTTTGAAAGGAAAGATGTCAAACCTTTATACTGATCGTCCACATAAGCCGGTCCCAGACTTTCAAATGGGGTGTAACGTTAGCGATATCGGACCCCACTGCTTGGCCATGCCCACTGCATGACAAAGTAACCAGGCTGGGCTAACCGAAACGGAGCTGATATTCCCTCAGCATGCGGTCCTGTCGCGAACGATGTGATGGCAGCGTCAGAAGACCAAGGTACGCCAATATGCCCTTTGCGGTTGAAGTCAAGCACGCATCCAGATAACAGCCAGGTACGGAGGTCTTCGACTATGACATAGTGCCAGTACCCACGAATGACACCCGAAGCTGACCGTTTTTGCGAGGGTAGGAATGAGGAGACACCTTGGCCGGGAAACGGACGGGGTCAGTTCATTTCTCGGCTCTGAGAATTCATAAATTTGACGTGATTACACCATCCAGCTTCCATAGCTGCTGCCTCAACTCCGACCAGAACGTTTCCTCCTCTCAGTCTGCTCCTAGTTCTGTTCGTGGTGTTCGCGACTCGGAATGACGGCCAATCTAAAGAGCAATCGTCTACTGTACGAACTAGAGGGAGAGGCTGTGGTAGTTGGCAGAAGAGTTGAATAGCGAAGGGGCTCGAAGGCTCCATGGACGGACGCGAGGTGAGTGCATCCAATGAGACTTTCCTCGAGCTGCGACGGTCATTCCAATAACTTGGAAATTGGGCGTATTGCAGGTCGAGTTCAGGACAACAATTGCACTAGCACCCACGAGACGTTGATTCGAGACCCAATGGACAATCCACCCCGAGATTAGAACTCGGAACTTGCTATGTAGAGCTTTGGCGTTCAAGTTCTGCACCTTATCTTCTGACCCTCTAGCACGGCAAGATGGACTACAACAGCCTGTCTGTCTCAAGCCCTTGCTCCGTCGAGAAAGCTCGTGAAGAGTTACTCTTGGGACGACACCATGGCTACTTTCTCCATGTCGGGCAGAAGCAGGTGAACAACGACGAAATGCTCTGGCCCTAAGCATTCGGAAAGACAGATGTAAGTGATCAGACATACTTTGAAGAACTTTCGACAGCCATCGCCGTGTCTGATGCAACTATTACAGCTTTTCTCATCTCTTTTCCCAAGAAAGTCCCGGAGTTTGGCTCCATCTCGCGCTGGAGAATTTGTGTTGAATCGATCTTGGAACGACCATGAAAGAGAGCCTTTGGTGAGCCAGGAGTAGTCATGGGATGAGCCTTATACCAAACTAATCGGCATTTGGAGAGGCGACTTGGAATGAGGATTGTAACCTCTAGCCTGCGACTCACCTTCTCAAATTGTTTGAGAGCACCTCAAAGGCAAGAAAAGGACAACCTATTATTGAGACTCATCGTGGAACGGAAAGATGGACGGAACGTGTTTCATTGTGCAAATGAAATGGTACCAACCATATTTATATGGAGTCGAATCCTGTGATAACAGCTCTGGCGATGTGTCGATCACGAGGCACACCCTCACTTTAGCAACGTGCGGAGCGGTCCCTTTCTCTTGCTCATAACCTTCACCGAACGCCACGTCCACCCGCCTCAGTATGAACATCTTAGAAGGCGCTCACCACACCCAAATCGGTCAGCTCAACGCCTACCATGTCGAGGGCAACCTCATTCAACAGTCCACCCCACCCGAGGATATTTCTTTATTCGACCTCCTTCAGCCCATCACTGACGCATCCCACGTTCGAGATCGTAACGAGCACCTCCAGATTCCGCCTGCCTCCCAGGAACCCGCACGGAAGTCATTCAAGCAGTTCTCTCCTGGGCATTCAGCACCCTACTGTTCAAATGGCAACACATAATTTGGCTGTACGGATACGCGGGCAGCGGAAAATCTGCTATCGTTCAAGAGGTCTCCGAGCAAGTTCAAGGAGCAATGTTATTGGTTGCCAGCTTTTTCTTCTTCCGGAACGCGGGCGATAGAAGCAGGATTGGGAGGCTTCCAAATACACTGGCCAGCCAACTCGCCAGGACGATCCCCGAGACTGCCCCCCTCATTGCGGCTGCGGTGAAGGCTGAGCCCAGCCTGCCACTGGCCGACTCCACCTTGTCCCTGAGCGCTCGTCTCCAGTGCTTGGTGTATGACCCGTTCAAGGCTGTAATGGAACGTAGTCTGTTCGCCAGATGGTCTTTTTGTCGTCCCTATTTGATTGTCATCGATGGCCTCGACGAATGCGAAGATAGGGCAGGCGCACAGGAATTCATCGACTGCACCCTCAAATTCTTCGAACAAAATCCCTATATTCCCCTTCGCGTCTTCATCAGCAGTCGTATTGAACAACACATCCAACCCCGGCTCAATGTTGCCAGCGTGCGACTGTTGGACCTGTCAGTCCGTTGCTGCAGCAATGACGTCGAAGCCTTTTTGGAGATCGCCTTCAAGGACGCAATCAAAGCAAGTCCTGTAGTGCAGGCATACGTACGCGAACACGGCGAATGGCCCAGTCGACCCGATTTTCGTAAGTTGGTGGATCATATTGACGGATCCTTCATCTTCGCATCGGCACTATTCAAATTTATATTCGGGCCCAATGGTCAAGACGATCACTCCACCCCAATGGACCGCCTGCCCCTCGCCCTAGGCATCCCGGGCTCGTCGACGGTCTTTATTAGGAGACCCTCGCGCGTTCAGAGCACCGACCCCACTTCTCCATCATCATATCGACCATTGCGCGTATCCCTCAGCCGCTCCCGATCTCTGTACTTGCCAACTTCCTTGGGATCCAAGCCCACGAAGTGGTTGTTGTTCTCATGGATTTGCAAGCCATTATCCATGTCCCTGGGACGGACGACGCACCCGTTACCGTTTGTCATCGATCCCTCGTTGACTTCCTTACCACCAGAAGACGGTCGGGACGTTTCATCGTACCTCCTTCGTTCCATGCTCGTCTTTACGTGTATGCCATCCGCTCCTTTTACACCAATCGTCGATACACCAACGTAGCCGATCCACTAGACATCGCGTCTGCCTTTTCCTTCTTCAACATGCTTGCAATAACCGCTCGTTATGATATGGCTGCGCGCTATCTCACTGTCGCTGACTTTGAGGAGCTCGTTCAGTTGAAACAAACCTCAATGTCGCAGCTCAATTACAGCCGCTTGAAAATTCTCAACGCTCTAGGCCGCTCGCTCCAAGACTGCTTCGTGCTCTTCGGTACTGTTTTTCATATACGGAAGGCTATTTCAGTGCACGGCGAAACCCTCGCCCTTTCAATCCCTAATGACACTAGTGGCAACGTAGAGACCATCATTTCAGCTAGCCATCTGGGAACCGCCCTTCGAGCGTTCCATGACAATGACGGAGGGTCGTCAGACAGCGCTATCGAGTGGATTAATACAGCCGTCGAGCTGCATCGTAGATGCCTTCGACTTTCAGGACGCGCAGAATCTGGCGACGATCAACGTGCATACCCAAACGACCTCCCATCCCAAACCAAAATGCTCAACAATCTCGCTAATGCACTGTGCTCAATGAAATCTGGGGAGCACACGCACAAGCTTCCGGCAACGGTGGTCGTGGTGGGGTTGGTGAGCATGATCATGAAGAAATCGAGAGCCTGTGCCACCAATCGCTCGAGCTGGCGGGCTCATCGGACGCAGTCCGGTTCTGTCCACTCATGAGCCTCGGTATCGTATCATATTGTCGGTTCAACCGATCAAGGTCCTTGAAAGACCTTAATTCAGCCGTTCACTTCCTAGGCGAGGCTGTTCGCATAGGGACAGCAAATTTAGACTCAAAGATTGAAGACCATCTGGATTATGCCAAAGCGTTCAGGTATCTCGTCGTGTGCTCTCAATCGTTCTATGAAGTCACTAGAGCTATAGAGTGTGTTGATAGAGTTATCGAAGGTGTTTGTCATCTCCTTCGTTGGTATTATACCCCAGGACATTGCAGGAGGGGTGAGTGGAAGGAGAAGCTGGTCAGTCTACTCCAGCGGCGTTTTGATGTAACATGGAGACGGGATATTTTGGATGAAATTGCTAGTTCAAGAGAGGAGGACAAGGACAAGGATGAGGACAAAGACAAACATGTGAAATTGGCCTATGGCTTGTGACCTTCTGTGTAGTAGTATACCATTTGTGTTATGTGATAACCCCAGTAGTACTCTTTTTTTTCTCTTAGTAACACTAGGACTGCAAATGATGACCACAGTTTGGTACTTTGTAATACCAAACTGTGTACTTAGTAACTTAGGACTGCGTAGTTAGCAATCTTGGACTATGGACTATGGACAATTACTTAGCTGGACTGCATAATTACCAATGTATGCCTCAGCACGGACTGTGGCACAGTAGCTTGTATCGCATTTAGGCAGCACAAGCTAGGTGGTTACTCCCCAGCTTGTTCTCAAGAATCTACTCTCTTGCTTACTCATATAACTCTCCCTCTCTCTCTCCTTGCGCTAGTCCTTTCTCTAGTGCATGACCATTGCAATTTACACCAAGACCAAAATCGACTCAATAACCTAATTATCTATGTTCAAATCTATCTTACCCTTGGACCCAAAACCAAGATCCGTTTTGGGTCATTCATAGTACATAACCTTATTAAAGATATTCTTGACACTGCCCAAGGTGCTATCCCTTGTCCTCCAACAACTCTGGAGCTTACTGCCGCCCTTGCCCTCCTCAACCAACACTATGCTGAACGGACTCCAGAACTCCTCCAACAGCTCTGGACTCTCACAAGCTCCCATCCACCTTCCATCATCAACTCTGCTCCGAGTTCTATTTGTGCTTTGCCTGAGTCTGAGACCCCTGCTGGGCTTTGACCTGCAAAGCAGAAGAGGGCAGAGTCAGATCCCAACAGACCCCAAGGGAGCTTTATCAACCCCTCAGAACCCCCTAGCTCTTCAACCTGAGGAAGGGTGGATCACCCCTCTCATCAAGGAAGACCTCTTGACTGAAGCCCATGTCCATTACTGTTTTTGGCATCTTTGCCTTCACCTTTCCAAGAACCCCGCCCTCGTACACTGGGCAGTTTTCATCACCAAACAAGAAATACATTGGAACCCTGCCACTGGCTGTCACCCACTTGAACCACTTAGACTTTCTTGCAAGAAAGACTTTAGCAAACCCATAACAATTCACATCCCACTCTTCGTTTAATTGTATTAAGGATTCCCTGGGCACTGCCTTACTCTCACACCGCTTGACTACACATGGCCTGGGTATAGGTTGTGTCTTGGTTGGTTGTTGTGCGTGTGTTCTGAGCTTGGCAGCACCAATCTCATTATTGTGCTTCACAAAGTTGCAATTTCTCATGTGTGTGAGTGAAGTTTTTGATGCTCCATGACCCACTTGACTTCAATCTGATCAAGTTCTTCATGCTTGGACTTAATCAGTGAAGGTGGGTTAGGGATTCTCAAGCATGAGCAATAGTCAACAGTAAGTCCAATTCCAAAGCTAATAATACAAGCAATGTAACAATATTTTGAGTATTTATGAATTTATTTATTTGTAAGTAAAAAAAGATTCTTCAACAAAGGGTTAATAGTAAATTATGGTGAAAGAGATAGAGCAAGAAATAAGGAGATGAGTTTGCTACTAGCATGGTTAGCCACTACCAAGGGATATCTGTGACAACTTCCAGCTTGCTGTCTCGAGCAACCACCATGCATTCCTCAACAAATACTTTGAAGGGGAGTACACAGAAGCCTTATCCCTAAATCCCAGTGCCATAGTAGTGAAGGAAACATGAACTAATTGTTGAGAGAATAACATACCTGTGCATGTGAGCTGAACAAGCCTGAGCAATCCTTATTTCTTGGCTTTTTCCTGCTGGTGCAAAAGGGCCAATTGTGTCTTCAGATGCTCAATTTCTCCCTTGTCTTGGTTATCTCCAGTCACCTCATATCGCTTTTCAAGAAGCTCTGCAAGGCAGTGGACCACAACCTGCTGGTATCTGTGCCCAGGGGGATGGAGAGCCAGTAGTTCACGCCAAAGTGATATTGCTTCATTGAGAACGTCCACACTTCCATTTTGATCAAATTGGCATCGAAGAGCAAAGGCAAGGTTGTTAAGTGATATGGGGCGAGCTGGGTGAGGTTGAGGGCGGAGTCCAAGTGCTTCACGATGCAGTGAAATCACCTCAGTCAATGTTCCAATGCTACCATTGCACCTATAGAGGGATTGAAGAGCAATAGCAAGGTTGTTGAGTGATGTGGAGCGATCTGGGTGAGGTGCTGGGCGGAGTGCAAGTGCTTCTTGGTGGCATGAAATTGCCTTGCTAAGGATATCCCTATCTCCATTTTGCTTATAACAGGACATAAGGGCAGCAGCAATGTTGTTGAGTGATTTTGCATGATCAGGATGCCGGTTGGTTTGAATATGTAAAGCATGTTGAAAGGCCACCACCGCTTCTTCATGCATCTGAAGGATACCTGTCCTACTGCCCCGCACTTTGTAGCACTTTCCAAGCTGTGACCACACTTCAGCATCGCCATCATCTATCCGTATGGCAACCTCCAGACAAGCCACCTGAAATTCCCAGCAATCTTGACCAATTTTGTCCAGAGAATTGGCAAGTTTGCTCAGAATCGACACCATACCATCTTCCGAACCAATATTATCCATCATTGTCGTATCCATTTTACCGGGTACCAAGCTCTCGAGAAACAAGGCTGCCCATTGCCGTTGTGTCTCGGCTGTGATCTTCCGTAGCGTCGAACAGTGCTCTGTCTGTGACCATCGCTCGTGTGAGCGTGGGGTTCCCTTGAACACATGGAACGGCCAGTACTTCATGGCATAATGTTGGTGGTTGTATAGATCGGAGACATGATGTGACGACGATGGAAGCCCGGTAAGCTGCTTGAGACAGCTCAAGCCCAGCGTAGAGTGGGAATCCAAGGTGGAGATCGAGAAAGAGCTTTCTGTTGTTGTGGCTTGGACATACTCGAGAAATGACATATGGAAGAGCGTTGTTGCTGGGTGAACCATCCCCTCCGAACCTAGAGGCGGGGATCGGGTTTGGAGCGCGGATAGATCGAATTGAATGCGGTTTATAAGGTGGGTACGGATTTCTGCAAGCATCGAGAAGTCGAACGGGGAAAGTGCTTCTTGAAGGCCAATACTCGCTCCTAGATACCGTCGGAGCTGTCTTTGGTCTTCAGGAGAGCGGAAGAGGCGTAAAAGCGCATTGCAATACAACTCCCCGAGCCCATCACTACCACCAACTTGGCGCCTACTTCCGACAATCTCTTCGAGAATTTCGTGGGGCGGCGACTCGCTGAGCCGATGCGAAAGCAACCCGATCACAGTCGCAGCCCAGACCGGGAGACCCCCTGAGAGCTCCGTGAGCTTGTCGACGTCGGAAGGGGTTGCCATTCGCCCATCCTCCCACGGGACGGTCTCCAGATGTTTGTGGAAATAGGTCTTGATAACCTCCTTTGAAATAGGACCAAGAGCGTATGTGCGGATGGAGATCTTCTCAATTCCGGGTAAGTGGGAAGCACATGGGTTCAAACGGTCCGTGATGAAGAATTTGACGACGTGACTTTGTGAGTTGAGGTGAGCGAGCGCTTTGATGAATGTCGGATGATCCCGCCATTCGTCCATGGCATCGATGATGATGACGAGGGGTTGCTGGCGGTTGAGTGATCGCAAGGGCTCGAGGATGTACTTCTCAAGGTGGTTTTCGAGCGAGGTACAATGGCATTGATCCATTGCTTCCACAATCTTTGGTATTGCCTGCGGATGGATGCTCCCGATTTCGTGAGCCAGCATCTTGATGATCGTCTCGGCCCGACGTATCTGTCGGAAAAGGCGCTCAACGAAACCGAGCCCGCCAAGCGATCGGCTGACCGAAACTTGTCTGAGAGGTGGCCAGCAAGCGTCGACTTGCCTATGCCAGCCGGCCCATGAATGCACAGCACAAGCTCAGTCCCACTTGACTCCCGTTCGCATAACTCCTCGACATCCGGCTTTCGACTGTCAGGTAGGTACTCCGCTCGCTTCACACTCATTTCTGGATGCTTTGGAAGCGCATCGAACCTGGCTCGTTCTGCCAGGCGCCGTATCAGTAGATTCGACTGATAGCTACAGTAGTCCACGCACCAATGTTGACAGCATTATGTTGGATCGACGTTTCGTTGACTATATTAACCTGAGCTGCATTGGGTGCATAGATCAAGTCCCTCATTTGAAAATGGTGAGCGCCGGCGAGGATCGATTGACTTCCCGGTGCATCCTCAGTCAAGGATTCCGACGGCAGTCTAACCTGAGAGTGTGTTTGCAGAAAATGGGCAGATAGAACATGGTCTTGATTATCGTGTGATGTCGTAGTCTTGCTGCCGCTTGTAGCAGGGCGGATTGATAACTCTGAGAGGGGTTCTTGTGCAACCGGGGCCGAGGTGGAGGCTACGAGGCGGGTAGCGTTTGCCGAAGAGCGGAACGATTCAAATCGATCGGCTTCGTTTGTAGACGGGTGCTTTGACAACTGAGGAATGGAGTCTTGCGGAAGGGAAGGTGTCGGAGGGTTATAAGGTGTGGATGGGTGGACACCCTGATTAGGCGCTGAGTCAACCCAGGTCGTGTGTTCAGAAGCCGAGTTGCTGGGACCCTCGAAGAAAACTGAGCCGAAGCGGGGCAGGAACCTAGGCCACTTGAGCATCGTGTGGGGATGGAGGGAATCTAGCAAAGCAGTGAGGGTGAGAGGAGCAAGTGAAATCGTGCACACCAACCGTTATGGCCAGAATGAAATTAAATCGAGGCTGTGATACCTGGCCAAATGCCTGCAATTGTGAAATCCTATGCACGTCACACGCGGTCAATTGTGTTATCTAAGTGTCGTCAGTCACGTACCATCAAAGCTGGGTCTCATCAGCGCGTCAAAGACTCGGTAGGTCAAAGGTTGAAGGCTCGATCCAAGAACGGACGCCCAGCTCGCTCGTCGTCCCCGAGCAAGCTAATTTACGAAAATCCCGCAGCACGAGCACCACCGAGCCATCTTGGATCCCGTCTGTCCCGCTATTTCGGAACTCTTACCTCCTCGCAGCGTGTGCTGAGGACAAGCTGTTCGTCTTTTTTGTACAAGTGCGTCAACGATCCTTCCTCCTGCATCACAAGACTTGGTTTAGTGCTTCCCAAACCCGATAAAATTGTCAAGAAATCGATTTGATCACTTTTAGCTAGTGAACATGTCTAAACCTGTCTCAGGGGAGGAAGGGGTCGAGGGGTCGCCGAGTGAAGGACGCCAATTCGAGCTTGAGGCGGATGGCATGTATGAACTCGAAGGCTCTTAGATGGAGATGGAATCAATATCCTAGAATGGCTGTAGTACGAGTTATTTTGCTTTGCTCATAATCAAAATTTATCCTGATTTCGAGTACCGTTGGGATTTGGAATATCTTGAACCTAGGAGTAAATGCCCGGAAAGTGAACCTTACTTTCAGTAAGATAAAGTAGTAAAGAACGGCACTTACGATTCCCGAAGATACCTGACAACCTTACGAGGGGTCCACAACCTCTCAATCGGAAGGTCGTGAAGGCATCTCAAGCACTTATTATCCAAGTCTGCGTTCACCTAGTAGAGAATAGGTCTACGCCGACGGTATACCCCAGTCTGAAGGAACGACTGGGGGAGGTGGATAACATCGTGATAGCGTTCAGGGGTTTCAATGCTATGACTATCGAGACAACATCAGATTCATCAGCCCTTGATCCTAGTTTCTCTACGCAATGTTGAATCTGAGTTTCCTGTATTGACTTCGAGATTGTCGAAGTTATTGGTAGTTATTGGCACCTCCTCCAGGCAGAGCCAATAGTCGTGATAGTGTCGTTGACTTCATCCTGAGTCCACTCTTTCTTCACAACAAATGATAGCTAAAATTTAACAAGTGTGAGCAATGAAGCCATTCAAGACAGTGGGCGCGGGTGTTTCGATGAGATTTCAGTTTCTGTTATTATCATCGCTACACACAAGTCTCAGTACATCATATTCCTGGCCCTTGAGATGTCTTCGTTTAAACTGTTCGAACGGAAGTAACTAAAGGGAAGTGGCCTTCAACGTTGAAGCGATCGAAAGCGCCGGCTCGGCGCTTTCAAACCCAACTCCCATCTTGTGTATCACTGGGCTGACTCGTCACTTTGTGCACCATGTTCACCTTTGCGGCTATAATCAACTTCAATCATTCTTTTGGAAAGCTTTTGGAGGGCTCAAGTATCATGTCTCCATCGAACGCATGTAATAGATCAAAGCTTTTGACAGCAAAGTTCGTTGAGAGCAGCTGCCACCCATTGCCGCCGGCCACTTTGAGCTGTCTGCCTCTTCTCCAGCCAGTGCCTCTGTAACATCTCTAGATTCCGGGTTGCACTGACCTGAATTTTATCTCCTATGAAATACTTTGACTCGCCTGGTCCGACAACACATTGACAACGCGGACGCGTCCACAATCTCGTCAATAGCTCTCACTGGGGTTTGCCAAGTCGACTCGACCTATGACACCTGACCGTCCTCCGCAGTTCCAGTTGGTTTTTCTCTTGTCTACCGGGTTGACTCGTTCAAGACATTGGTATGAATCTGCCTTTGTGACCAATGAATATGCTTGCAGGTCATTCTTTGGGGGCGTGGCGTTGTGGTCCACATGGTTCATTACTGCGACTCAATACCTGTACCTACCTAACTGGTAGACGACCACTCATAAACAGTCGACTGCAGTGAGATCCTCAATTCATTTCAAGGCACGTCCCCACTGTTCTGATGTTTTGATGACAACAGGCACCGAGCTGCTGGATACAGTTTCGTCCTCGGTATTCGGCCAAGCTTCGCCAAGACACATACGGGTTACCATAATTGTCGTCATTTCTTGACCTCTACGATCATCTTGTTCACCAGCGAATTCAGGTTTTGTCCAAGAGGAACATCTCGACGATCATGCAACGAGGGCAAAGATTATCAGAAGACGGCTCCATTCGATCCGTGCACGCGTGGCTCCAGTCCTTTCGTCATTTGAACGGCGGAGTTGAACTCTGAGCTTAACTAGAGACCACGCTGCGCACACCCTTCCTGTCATCTCTGCCACATCGACACGTACAACCATCTCGAAGCAGAAATCCGCCACTGTCTACCGGCTACTCCTAGTACCCATTCCCGACCAGGCGCCCGTCTCTCCAGGATAAAAACCTCAACCAGAATCCAAGCTAGCAATCGCTCTAGTACTATCGATTTTTCGCTATGTCTCCTACAGCAAAGCTCTCCCTGCGATCAGGATACTTTGGCGCTGGATCCGTCGAGGTCTCGCCTGCGAAGCCAGGCCAAGGCCCCATCCGTCGTCTCGCAGTCACCTCTGACCACCTCCTCCACCAACCCTCTGTTGACGTCGCCACCGTCCCTGACGTCATGGAACACGCAGTCAGGCGCCATCCCAACAAGCGCGCTGTGGGATGGCGAGAGATCGTCAAAGTGCACGACGAGGAAAAGGTCGTGAAGAAGGTCGTCAATGGCCAGGAAATCGAAGAGAAGAAGACGTGGAAGTATTTCGAGCTTAGCGATCCTCAGTACTGGACTTTCACGGAGTATCATGAAGCCATTACCCAAGTCGCGAAAGCGTTGGTCAAGCTGGAAATTGGACAGGATGATGTCATTAATGTTTATGCACAGACCAGGTGAGGTGTTCTCGTTCTCCACGCTTTGTGTATATCATTGACCGAGCGTCGTTAGTGTGAACTGGCAGCTCGTCTCGCAGGCATGCACCCTCATCTCGACACCCATCGCTACGTCCTACGAAACCCTCGGACAGGAAGGCCTTGCTCATTCCCTCAACGAGCCCAACTGTCGCGCGGTCTTCACCAACGCCGACCTATTCCCCATGCTTCTCAAAGTCCTCCCCGAAACACCCACCGTCCAATTCGTCTTTTACGACGGCAAACCAAAAGAATCTCTCCTCCAGCAAATCGCTGCTGCCAGAGACGGAATCAAGACCTACCACATCGACGAGCTGCGTGAACTAGGCAAACAAAATGCCAACGCCGATCTATCATCGCGCCGACCCACGCCCGACACCGACGCCTGCATCATGTATACCAGCGGTAGCACCGGCAAGCCCAAGGGCGTCCAAATCAGCCACGAGAACCTCATCGCCTCCGTCTCCTCCGTGCACTTCCTGTACGGGCACCACTTACCCGATGATACGGTGTACCTGGCGTACCTCCCGCTCGCCCACGTATTCGAGTTTATCGTGGAGCTCGTAGCGATTTATGTGGGAGCCACCTCTGTCTATGCCAGGCCCAAGACGCTTACGGACGCGTCTGTGAGGAACTGTAAAGGCGATTTGACGGCGTACCAGCCGACGATTATGCTTGGCGTTCCGGCGGTTTGGGAGACCATACGCAAGGGCATTGTGGGCAAGTTGGATAAGATGGGGTGGGTGACGAAGACGGTTGTGGGCGCTGCTATGCATATGCAGAAACGCAGGGTTCCTGTGTTGAGCTGGTTGGCGGATGAGTTTGTTTTGAGCTCTTTGAGGGAGCCCACTGGAGGGAATATTAGGTGGGGGATTAACGGCGGTGCGGCGATTAGCAAGGATACGCAGGAGTTTATGAGTTTGGCTGTTATGCCTTTGATGCAAGGTGAGTTTTTCGGTGGTGATTAGAGATGAACTTTTGGCTGACGCTGTAATGCAGGGTATGGAATGACTGAAACGTGCGGAATGTGCGCGATCCTTCCACCCGAGTTGCACCAGTATGGCGCCGTTGGTGTCCCCGTCCCATCGCTTGAAGTCAAGTTGCTCGACTGTCCGGATATGGGCTACACCTCTTCCGACCCCGACGGCCCACAGCAGGGCGAAATCTGTGTCAGAGGTCCTTCAGTCACCAAGGGCTACTACAAGAGGCCAGACCTCAACGCGGACGAGAGCGTCTTCACCAAGGATGGCTGGTTCAGGACGGGTGATGTTGGCCAATGGAACGAAGACGGAACCTTGAGTCTCGTCGACAGACTGAAGAACTTGATCAAGTTACAGAGCGGAGAGGTAAGCATCTTCACTTCAATCCTCAACAATTTATTGATTGTTTTTCGCACATACAGTATATCGCATTGGAACGCCTTGAAGCGATCTACAAGTCATGCGACCTCGTAGCGAACGTTTGCGTCTATGCAACGCAAGAGGCTACCCAACCCGTTGGTATCGTCGTGCCTCACGAAGCTAACCTCCGTCAGTACCTCCGCTCGTCGCCCCACTCTTCCATTGCGGACCAGGCATTCCCGGATCTCTGCACCAACGCAGAAGTTAGGAAGGTGGTTTTGAAAGAATGTAACGAGACCGGGAAGAAGAACAAGTTCAAGGGCGCGGAGCTCTTGGAAGCGGTCGTGTTGACCCCGGAGGAGTGGACTCCGGAGAACGGGTTGGTGACTGCTGCGCAGAAGGTCAATAGGGGAATGGTGGCGAAGGTGTTCAAGACGGAAATCGAGACTGCTTATAACGGCTGAGAGGTTCGTGGATATGTGGCAGCAATGAAGGACTTGGACGATGCACTGCTTGTTGGTTACCCCGATTCGAGATCATGCTTTCGAATGTATCTGTGATATCTTGATGTTGTAATAGTATCCAAGTGTGCTTCTCAACTGCAGTTCTTTGGGGTGTGGACCCAGAGGAATTCAACCCCTCTTGAGAACTTCCCGAATGCCACGAGGATGGATCACGGAAGACGGCCAAGGGTCTCTCTTATCGGCCGGACGGCTAACGGTTCATGACGGATACTTGGGTTTGCGGGTTCGGGCCCATTGAGTGTGCCAGTGAGGAATTACGAGCCTCCAGAAAACGGCAGGTTTTCGGGGATGAATTTCAGTCTGGCCTGTGTGTCTGTATGTGCAAGGCGAGTGTCAAAAGCGTCCTATTGCCAGTTCCCTTCTCTATTACAAAACGACTGGACTAATGGGATGGTGTGTCGTCTCTAATGCAATGCTTCCTTGGCAATCTGGGCAGCGTATGGGTTGCGGGCGTCGGCACGCCATTCAGCAGCTGTAAAAAAAAGACGTGTCAGAGCTCGGACAGTTGCACCAGGGTTCATTGACACGTACAGCGAACGCCCGACTGTTGAGCACCGTAGACGAGGTATGCGGTGATGGAGCCGGAGACGAGGAAAGGCCATAGAGGCTTGACAATCTGTATTATGACCAGAACGCCATTCGTCAAAAATTCATGGCATGAGGAAGCTGGGACGTACGGGAGTGGGCCACTTTCGCAATCCAAGGAAGGCCATCGTTTTCTATTTAAATGTCTAAGCTCTCGTTAGCTTTCTTGTATGGTAGATAGAATTTGAAGCTTACAAGGGAGGGTGGTGGTGCTGGTGGTAGGTGCTGAGCAGCGTCGGGCGGGACCGTGAGCATGGTTGACCGTGGGTCTGTGTGAAACTATTGCCGTTTATGGAGCATCCATCATTGAGTCCATCATCCAGTGCAGCAGCGGCGCGTCCATCGTCATGCGTCCCCAACCCATCCACGAAATATAGGTCGGTACATTTGCTGAATATCCAATGAAACACGCTTTTGACTATGATTCTAGGCTATACAATCAGCAAGGAGACTATACGAAGAGTTGTGGACGAATTTGAATTAGAGGAGAGGAAGATTCAAAGCCAAAGAGACTTGCACCCAACCTAGACCGTTGAGCATTATTCTCGTGAGTTTGCTCCGTAAATGAATTTTTTCAAAGCTCACATTTCTATGCGAGAATATAGGATATATTTAACCCAGGATGGCCTCCAGCACCCCAGGAACGTCGAGCAGTGGTTTGAATCCCAATGCGGCTGCACCAGTAGTATGTTCGAGCGTATCGCACGACAACCACCGTAGAGCTGACGGCATTTGCTCGTAGTGGCGACAGTTCTCGTTCTTCGATGTAGTTCCAGTCAAAGATCCCCATGACCTGGAAAGCTCACCGTATATCTTCAAGGTATGTGGTACTGAGGCTTTCAATCACCAAGATCTCACAACAGACCCCTAGGTTGCAGCCGAAATATCCACAATGGTCTCATCTTCTGCCGGAATGCTCGTCGCAGACATTCATGGCAGCGTTCACCTACTGAATCGAGAGTTCGAATCGATAACCAGTTGGGTAGCCCATGTCGGCGGGCGGGTAACCCATATGGTCGAGCGGAAGGGTACCCTTGTGACTCTGGGTGTATGTTTGCAACTACCGCTTATCCGTGTTGACCTTATTCTTACTAGCTCTAGGAAGAAGACACCGTAAAGTCTCCGTTGCTCAAAATTTGGGATTTGGAGAACCGGGACAGCAAGACTGGAGCACCGAACCTCTTGCGCTCAACGAAGATMCAGTTGAGCAATCGACCACATCCTGTTAGYATCTCGTTCCCTTTTACCTATAYTTGACTACTCTGACACTCCRCAGGTTACGACGGTCGCYCTATCCGCCACCCTYTCRCACCTTTCGATCGGCTTGGGAGATGGCACYGTTATACTCTACCGACACCTGGACCARTCCCTCGCAGGCTCAACGTCACTCACCGCCCTTCCAAAATCTCGGGTAGTACACGAATCACCTACAGAACCGATCACTGGACTTGGCTTCCGAGAGCCCACGGAAGAATCGCCGAATACCTACCTTTTCATCGTAACCACGAACCGTGTCTTGTGCTACCAAGCATCTGGCAGAGGGAGCGGCGGAGTACCAACAGTCGTRGACGAGATTGGGAGCGGACTTGGATGTGCGACGATGGACTGGCGTGCRCATGACATGGTYGTTGCTCGTGACGAGGCCCTGTATATCTGCAGYACCGATGGCAGAGGTGCCTGTCTTGCCTATGAAGGTCAGCTTCCCGTTTTCGAGRCTCGAATGAACSTGTTCTGAAAAAGTCATTYTGTCTTAGGCCACAAGTCCTCTGTGCACACGCACTTGAGCTACCTTGTCATCGTCTCGCCTCCGTTCTTCCCCACCGCAGCGGCAGCTTCGGCTACCGTTCGCAACTTCGTYGCGCGSTCGTCGAACCCAGGTGAAACAGACATTACCAAAGTGAATGTGTTCGATCTGGATAACAAGCTCGTGGCCTACTCGGGAGCCTTTAAGCAAGGTGTGAGAGAGGTRGTTTCGCAGTGGGGCAAGATCTATGTACTCTCGACGGATGGGAATGTAGGGSCCTCMCATTTMTCCGTGGNNCARTCAAAGCTGATYCCTTATGCCTAGTTGCTATCGCTRGAAGAAAAGTCGACTGCGGACAAGTTGGACATGCTYTACCGGAAGTCTCTGTATCCGGTTGCACTGAACCTGGCGAAGACTCAAAATATGGAYGATGCCAGCGTCGCGGACATTCACAAGCAATACGGAGACCATCTATATGCAAAGGGCAACTATGATGAGGCGATGCAACAGTATCTCAAGACGATCGGTTTCGTCCAACCCAGCTACGTCATTCGCAAGGTACGGTCCACTAGCTCATCCCAATCCAAATYTATTTTCTGACACGACCGACATCCTCAGTTCCTGGACTCTCAGCGAATACATAACCTCGTCACCTACCTGCAAGAACTCCACACTCTCGGCGTCGCTAATTCAGACCACACGACACTCCTCCTGAATACATACACCAAACTCAAGGACGTCAATCGCCTGGATAGCTTCATCAAGACAGAGTCCCGAAGAGACTCAGGGGATGCCGACGAGCTGCCTTTCGACTTGGATACAGCGATTCGAGTGTGCAGACAAGCAGGGTATTTCGAACACGCTTCATACCTGGCGAAGAAGTACGAAAGGCATGAAGATTACCTGAGGATCCAGATTGAGGACGCAGGGAATGTGAAGGATGCTCTTGCGTATCTGAGGAAACTGGGGCCAGAAGCGGTATGTACTGACATCCACTCTCATCCATGTTCGGATGTCTGACGTGGTATCTGTCTGTTTGTACAGGCCGAGAGCAATCTTGCTCGGTACGGTCGGGCTATGCTGCAGAGCCTACCAGAAGAGACCACCCAACTCCTAGTCGACCTGTGTACCAGCACCGGCGGTCCACTCACCGAACCGGAGGAAGACCAAGAGGCAGGCAGCGCCAAGCAACCACAAGCCCCCGCCCCATCATACCTTTCCTACCTCGCACTGAATCGCGCCGCAGCGATCGCAGCCCCCACTGTCATCTCTTCAGCTGAAACATTCACGCCCCCTTCACCTTCCATCAAGACTATCAGAGCCGATACCATCTCTGCACCGCGTCGTGGAGAGTCCTTYTATGAACCTGCGGGTCGAGCGCCAACGCCACCCCCTCGTACTGGGTCTGCCGGCACAAACGCCGCTCCAGCTTCAGGAATAATTCARGTTCCGGCTCCTGGTCCTCCTATGAAGAGACTCTCTCCGAGGATATACTTCCCGCATTTTGCGGACCATATGGAGCAGTTTGTGGTGTTCCTTGAGACGGTTGCGARGAGAAGGTGGGGGCAGAGCGTGGATGATAAGCCGGCTGGGTCGATTGGGATTCTCGGGAGGAAGGATCAAGATGAMTGGGAAACCTCGCCCCAACCACACCAGAGGCAGCTCACGTTTTTGGACGAACAGCAAGAAGCGTTGGTAGATAAGCAGGATCAGGTCGCGGTGTGGAATACGCTGTTGGAGCTGTACCTCACTTTGCCTCTGGCWCCCTCCTCTACTGCTGGACCTAATCGGACGAACGGTGCTGCCACGACRAATGGCCTGCAACAAGGCTCTGTGCTCTCGGAGAGGGTGATGCGGGACAAAGCGCTCAGAGTGCTCGGGAGCGATTCGTCAGAGATACCATTCGACACTACGCACGCACTTATCCTTTGCTCCACACATGCCTTTACAGAGGGTCTAGTCCTCCTTTGGGAGAAGATGGGCATGTTCGAGGATGTGTTGAGGTTCTGGATCGATAAACACAACGACGGGTCCTCGCCGGATGCCTCGGATAAAGTCGTACAGCATCTGATGCAGTATGGACACGAGCATCCAGAGTTGTATCCTCTGGTGTTAAGGTTCTTGACGTCTACGCCGGAGTTGTTGAGGAAGCACGAGATGGACGTCAAGGAGCTGGTGGAGTATGTGGATGATGAGGGGATCATCCCAGCTTTGGGCATCATTCAAGTGTTGAGTAGAAATGGGGTGGCGAGTGTGGGTCTTGTGAAGGAGTGGTTGGTGAAGAGGATTAAGGAGAGCAGGGAGGAGATACACAACGTGCGTTTTTGGCTCCTCTCTCATTGTGGCCGATCACTCACGATAAAATTCCAGGATGAACAATTGACCAGGTCTTATCAGCTCGAGACGACATCAAGGCGGAAATTGGTCGAAGAACTTTCAGATCCTGAACAACCGAAAGTATTCCATAATACTCGCTGTGCAGTGTGTCACGCCCAACTTGACTTGCCGACTGTACACTTTATGTGCGGTCACAGTTACCACCAAAGGTACGTTGAAAATACCACTCTCAACCTCACAAGTAAATAACCATGCGATCCATCGTAACAATAGATGTCTGGCAGACCACGACGCCGAGTGCCCCACCTGCGCCCAAGAACATAGCGTCATCCGCGAGATTCGCCGAAACAACGAACGTTTGGCGGACCAACACGACGTGTTTTTGGCGGAAGTTAAGGAGAACGGGTTCGAGGCAATTGCGTCGGCGTATAGCAGGGGCCTGCTGAATGTGAATGCGCCGAGGCCGGAGGAGCAACAGCAACCAGGGTTTTAGACTCCGATGCGAGGGTAGCTCTGTTTCTATTTCTACGTACTGGATTAGTTAGTGTACATACATGTCAGGGAGGCGGTATACCATATAATACAAGTGATTGGCGTAAAGTAGCAGTCATCGTGGTGTTGCAAATGTCTGGAGTCTATAGTTGCATCCGGAAGAATGGATGCGGATAAAATAAGGGAATGATATTCAATCACCGTGGCGGATGGTTGAGAGGAAACGCGAGGTTTGAATGGCGTATCCGGGTGGGCAGAAGACAGCCCAAAACGAGAAGCAAGACTAAATATCCATCTGTTCATTCGCAGGCTCTGGGTTCGTTGCAGCCTCACGCTCCATTGCCTTTTTCTTGCGTTTATTGGCACGCGCTTTGGCAGACTTTGATATTTTCCTGGTCGTTGGAGGCTGATAACTAAGGGCCGTGTCAAAGCGTGCCTCCTCAAAAGAGTGAAAAATGYTTACGTGGCACCATTGGCTTGTAAGTTTGGAAGTTCTGTCAGGGATAGCGTAACGCGCATGAAAGGAGTCTGCGTTTGCCTGACACTGGAGAGACGGAGAGAGATCCGAATTAACAAGAGAATCTTCCACTAGAAGCAGAAGCGAAATGACTACGCACTGGTTCTTTCCGGATAGAGCCTCGATGATTTTCTCTGCGCGCTCTTCTGCGGGAGCGGCAGTAACACCATCTTCCTGATCTGAAGTAGCTGGCACTTCTTCACCCTCCAGCATCCCTATCTCGTTATACTGATGTAGCCCTTGGAGTCTCGGGGACCGCTTCGTAGCCAAATTCCGAAGGAATTCTCGCTTGATGATCTCTACGACTGAGATTAATCGCGGTGCGAGAGTGACCGAAGAATTGAGCCTTTGAGCCCCATCAGATTTCTTTCCACCCTCATTCGAGCCTTTCGAAAGAGATATCGTATGAAACGTCAGAGGTACGTCCGGGTTATCCTGTTATCTCGAAAGTATGGAATGTCAATACGACCTTTGACCTCGAGGACGAAATAATGCAACTGAACCTCGAAAGAATTCAGGGCAAATGTAACCCAGTTCTTGATTTTTCCTTGGCTTGTAATCCTAACGGAGTGCGCGTTTTCTTCTGACGCACCCATAGCACGGATGGTCAAGAAGCGTGTGTCGCGTGAAATTGCAGGAGTGGACGCGACTTGAGAAGTGGGTTCGATAGAGTCTTACGTCAAGCACTAATGGGCCCAAGCTGGACCGAGATACTGAATTAGAAACTGAGTTTGAATTTCCGAAAGGCAAGCACGACTGGCAGTCCCATCTGAAATATCCCAATAGAATCTTGGGCGCACACTTCTACGCGCCGAATGGCCCATGGTAAGCATCTAAATACCCGATGATCCTTGGCTACACATTTAACTTGAGCAGCAACGAAGACAAGTCAACCAAACTTTCTCCCAGAGCCAAAGCGAACGGAGGGAGGGCCAGCGAAAGCAGAGATGAAGGCCGCTTCCCAAAGGACTGGGGAAATTCAGGCCTTTGAAGGGAAAGATCTCTTGAAAAAGGGAAAAACGACGTTCCCCTCATACACTCTACCGCCCAGTTGCCGCATCCCAGACGACGTCCTTCGGGAAATATTTGTCCATACCCTTCCATTGCAGCGCAACATTGACCTAGCTTCAGGTCACCCTCCTATCCTGCTTACCCATGTTTGTCAAAGGTGGAGATATGTAGCCATTGAGCATGCCGCTCTGTGGAAATGTCTAAAGCTGACAATCCGGCACAAAACACTCATGGGTCTCGCTGAGACTCAGTTGTTGGAGGAGGTGCTGGGCAGATCAAAGACAGCACCGTTCAGCCTGGGTATTGTGGTACCCCCATCCGTGCTCTTTTCTAGGCCGGTAATCCCCCAAAACTTCCTGCATATAATCATCGCGCCAATTGCCACAACCCTGACCGAACTGTCTCTCGGAGACCAGGTATCGCTATCTGATCTTCGCTTCCTTCCAGCACGCCCGTTTCCGTGTCTGGAGAGACTGTTTCTTGACTTGTATCGTCCCCAATGGATCATAGCCCATCATCGGGATCCAGTCGAAGCATTCCAAGATGCACCGTCACTAACGCGAGTTAGACTCAACGAAGCCTGTTCCCTTATTTATCGTCATTCAGAGCCCCGCGTTGGCACTGTCCTTGTCATTCTCCCGTGGTCGCAGCTGACCCATATCGCTGTAGAAAAGACCATCCCCTTCGTCTTCCATTGTCTTCCCCTTTGCACTCGTCTTCGCCATCTCAATCTTACATCGAGTCTCGACGCCGACGAACTGTCGTTGTTTCTTCGGAGTCCCAGCCTTTTGGATAACCTTAATCTCATCCCCCTACCCGCCCTATCATCTCTCGCCATCAATTTCTGTGGCGAATCCATAGATTTCCCATATTTCCTCGGAAAACTGGACACCCCGATCTTGTCCTCTCTTCAACTCCAAGGAAAGGAGATGGACCTCCCAAACCTAGTAGGTCCAGTTTTGGACGCATTCCTATCAAGCCTTCGTAGTTGGAAGCACCTCGAACAATTATCCCTCCTGTTCTGGGCAGGCCAAGACCCAGACTCGCTCGCTTGGACATTTGAAGCCACGGCATCCATCACAACACTACGCATCATGCTTTATTCATGCCACGATGAATTTTTCGAGATGTTGGTATCGGGGTGGGACACCGCAAAGTCGACAGGGCCATTGCTCCCTCGACTGCAAACGCTCGAGCTGGACCTCAAGGAGACGGAACCCTTCGATCGACAGGAGGTGACTGGGAAGATCCTCTCAGATAGTTTTGATACTTTCATCGAAGCTCGAGCTCGGTGCCCAGATCCTGATGGACGTCTTAGGAAGTTGGTGGTCACCGGAAAGTATCCCGAAAACCTGGACTGCGGGGACATCCAGCAATATTTAGAGGAAGGTCTGGTGTTTGAGTCCTATCTTGTCGAGCATAGGTAGTATGGAGGAAGATCTGGCAGGAGAGTCTTTCTAGTCGATAGTAGTACTCTCGGACTCGGACATGGTAGCTATGTTTCTGTTCATGAACGTTAAGACGGAGAACCGTGACCTTGGCATATTCAGCATATGTAACACAAATTGTAAAGTTAAGGTGCTTCACCTTGCCGGCGGCACAATGAGGCAGTCGGTTAAAGGGTTGTAAAGCTCTGTGAAACATGAAACTAGCTGAGAGGAGTTTCCTTGCTTCAGCAAGGCATTGCCATGTCAGAAGTATTCCTTTTATAGATAAAATTTCCTTCTATGTGTAAAACATGACGATGTCGTTGTTTGCATTCAACGTCTATAGCCGCTCTTCCCCTGTCTCTCGTTGTAATGTTAACGGTGATGCCTCACGTCGTCGACGGCGTTGTCTTGCCAGTAATGCTAGCCAGAGTCTACGAATAGTATCTTGGTCTAAACCCCTAAGGGCCAATGCTTCTCGTGCGGAAAGCCAAAGTCTTCCCTCTATGTACCTGTGTTATGCGTCTGTTTTGGTCTCTTGTGTTTTCTTTCGTTACTCACCGTGCACACTACAGTTGCAAATGAAGAACTATGTTCCGTGTTGAGTTGACTTGTATGGTCTGGGCTGTCCTCAGCAATGACTCTGTTCAAACTGAGAAGAACGATTGTCCTTGGACTTATATCATCCATGCTTCAGCTCTTCCTCGGTCTCTCCGTGTCTCGTTCCTTGAGTGTCTTCCAGATTCATCTGTGGCCATAATCTGTGTCGCCGGACAGCTCGAGTTTTGCTTATCGGTACATTCATTTCTGCCTGTTCTTTAAATATGCTCGATGATGTTCCATCTACTCCACGTCGTCAACTCTGAAAACTTACTCAACGATGACACCCACCATTGACGTCGACGTCTTAGACAGTATATGGGTCGACATCTATTCCCTTTCCCGATCGTCTTGTCGTGCTTGTGGACAAACTTCGAGGCAAAGAGTCAAAAGACAGATGTTGTTAACGAAAACGTTGGTAAGAAGGCGAGGAAGTGATATTTGTAGACATATTTTCGAAACTGGTCATCATAAACTATACCTCGAATGTATTGACTTTTACTTGTGTCTTATAACCTGCCCTGTTTCGTTACCCTGAGCAGAATAGTATTAATTTTGGCTTGGTTTCTATCTGTATTTGGCCGTAAAGCAAGAATTCATTGCCCATGCTCGGGGCTGAAGCAAGGAATAAGGCGTCGGCCCGGCCGCGCCACCTAGTCTGAATTTGTCCTGACTTTGAAAATTTGTGAGCCCGCTTGTACGAATGAGCGCCTCACCTGTCTATCCTAAGTTTCAACTCCTCCATTCAGAATATGGCCCCTGGTAAGTAACACATACCTGCTTGATGTACTTCAACAAGGAGTCTAATGGGAGCAGTATTAGAGGCGAATCGACCAACAATCCTTCCAGATCTTTCAGAAGATGAGCTTTCTTCAGCGAGAGCAGAGATGGAGGCCTCTTCCAGAAGGCTCAAGGAAATTCGCGAACAAATACGCGTCCTTGAAGCAGAAGAATCCCTGATCAAAGAAAGAATGGGCACCCTTTCATACATTCTATCGCCTATTCGCCACATCCCAGACGACATCCTTCGGGAAATATTCGTCCGAACCCTTCCATCGCAGCGCAACAGTGCCCTGACTCCAGGTGTACCCCCTATCTTGCTTACCCATGTTTGTCGAAGGTGGAGATACGTTTCCATTGAGCATGCCGCTCTGTGGAAATGTTTGCGGGCGACAATTTATCCGGATACGTTTACGAGCTCCCAGGTTCAGTTGTTGAAGGAGATGCTGGGTCGGTCGAAGGCACCACCATTCAATCTGAGCATAACGGTAGTTCCCAACCGGTCATCGCTTCCTCAAGACTTTTTGAACGCGATTATCTTGCCAATCGCCGCATCATTAACCGAGTTGTCTCTCGGCAAAGCGATGAGGATTTCCAACCTTCGCACCCTTCCAAGGCACCTCTTTCCATGTCTGGAGAGACTCTTTCTTGACATGGAACATCGTGATGATTCCTATGTTACTTTCGACTCTCGTCTTCCGGATCTGGTGGAAGCATTTCGAGACACACCATCGTTAAAGCAAGTCCGGCTCAGTAGAGCCTTTTCCTACATCCCGGATGAAGATCCATTGACAGAGCCTAATGACATTGGCACTGTCCGTCTCAGTCTCCCGTGGTCACAGCTCACCCATATCAATGTGAAAAGGCCGACCCCCTTCGTATTCCACCAGCTTCCTCTTTGTGCACATCTTCGCCATCTTGATATCACCTCTGATATCCGCACACTTGAGCTATTATTTGATCTTCCACACATTTGGGATCGTTGTGCAGCCATTTCCCTTCCAGCTCTGGTCTCTCTCGCCATCACTTGTCGTAACGGACCCATCCGATACCCACACTTCTTTGGAAAGTTGGACGCTCCAAATCTATCCTCTCTTCATCTTGAAGGATCACACATAAAGCTGTTGGGGCTAGAGCCCCCACTTTTGGATGCGTTCCTGTCAACGTCCCGAAGCTGGAAGCATCTTGAAGACTTATCTCTTTCCTTCTGGGCCGTCCAAGACCTAGACTCACTTGCTTGGCTATTTGAAACTACTCCCTCTATCACAACACTGAGCCTTTCCCTGCATGAGTTCGAGAATGAGCTTTTCGAAATTTTGGTATCGGGGTGGGGCAACACGACGGAACAACTACTCCCTCGACTGCAAACACTCAAGCTGGATTTCGAAGCGGTATTCGATCCAGAGGTAGTCGGGAAAATTCTTCCCAAAAGCTTTGATACCTTCATTGAAGCTCGAACTCGGTGCCCGAATGCTGATCAACGCCTTAGGAAGTTGGTGGTAAGTGGAAATCACCCGGGAAATTTGGACTGTGGGGACATTCAGCAGTATGTGGAGGAAGGTCTGGTGGTGGAGTCTTATTGTCGAGCAATTACATAGCAGTATTTTCGCAGTTTCCTTCCCCTTTTACTGGCCTCCTGATCTTCTCGTAACTATCCAGTGTATGTGTACTAGCAGCCGCTCAAACAAAGCCTTGCTTCTGATCCATGGAAAGTCAAGGTACCGCTGGTGCTAATGAATGAATTTTACATCATGTAAGAACATTGTACTTGATGCTACAAAAACATATCTTTATAGGAGTCCCCGCCTTCCCTCGCGCCGATCGTTCGTTTAACCCGCAGGAAGTGGTAAATGCCAACTGTAGACTCGTGGTCAATGGGAAGCTTATCCAAAATCAGGCTTCAGAAATAGATACTTTTTCGGAGAATCCTGGAGTTCATCTGACAGAGGTTGGTTTGAGAGTCGTGCAATAATACGGGGCACTCATCAACATTCCTTCAAACTTGAATATTTGATTGCGGCTGAGCGCTGGAAGTGGCATTCTGGGGCAAGTCCAATCAGGGCGTCAAGTATGGACCAGGGACGAAGAAAACAGCAGCCTGCAGCTGAGGAAGCCATGACCTCAAGATCGACTGACCACAAACGAGATGAGCCTGATCAAGTAGCCGGCGCCTGTACAGGCATACCATGGAAATGATCCGAACGGTTGTCGAGGAGACGAGTCGGCGGTTGTGGACTTGTTGAGAAAGAGAGCTGGTCTAGACTCGAGGACTTTTTGAGCATATGTACACGTTTTTCAAGGGGTCCATCCAGTGCAATGGGCGCATGTTTGAACCTATTCATGATGGCGACGAAGAGACATGTAGGCCCGTGACGAGTGAAGAGGGCTGAGACCAAAGGACGGAACAGCCTCGAATTCAAATCCTGGAAACGTTGAATCATGATTGATGATGGGTCCATGTCATGTTCCTTTCTCTCACCATCATCTTTTCCCCTAGGTCGTCCTCTTGTTGGCAGCGCTAGTTGCTCATAGCCCCCATCTTACCAACTCCGCACAGAACATCCTCGCCCTGCGGGCTTCAGGGTAAATTTCGTGGATGATTCACAAGGAACGGGATTATATTGCGCTCGACGTCATCTCCGGTACTTTGCCATCTTAATATCAATCACCGCTGCGCTCTCTATCAGGTTGAAGCCTACTCCATCCTGAGATTGGTAACCCACGCACGGCCTTCTTACCCGTGGACGCTGGCGATCCTTTCTGTTCCCGACTCTCATGTCTCCACGGTCGCTGCCAACGACCTTGAAACCCGTCATATCCTCATCCCCTTTTCTAAGTCGTAAAGCTACGACGCTCCTTCTTCCGCTCCTTCTTGCCAACACTTTCATCGACGTGGTAGATGGGATATTGCTCAATGCAACGATAGACGATCATTTTGGGGATTCCTTGACTAGTGTTGTGCCTGAGTTCTTGCCGAAGGTGGCTGGTATCTGGGAAGGGGATGAGTGTGGGGGTTGTCGTGTCAAACCTGATCCACAGGGTGCCTTTCAGACAACCTATAATGCTGCGACGTATCGGCCAGAAGCGGGGATTGATCCTGTCTCTGTCCAGATGCGATTCACCGGTGAGCACTAGCCATCTCTATTCAGCAAGTGTTCCGTCGTAACATCTTGGCAGGAAATGCAATCTATGTCTTTTTGACTCTCGCAAATAACTGTGGTGAGGGTATCACAACGAAGACGCAGGCCAACTTTACGGTGGATAGCGAAGCACCAGTTTTCTTCAGCCATGAACCTGACATGTCAAGAACGGACTTCATTTATCAACATCTTGCATTCTCCCGGACTGGACTCGAACATAAGGAGCATACTCTCAGTGTGGTCATGTCTGGTCCCGAGGAGCACCTGTTTCTCAATTTTGACTATGCCATGTACACGTAGGTTCTTACTCTATTTCCATGTTAAATCCCACTAACCCGTGACTTTAGATACGACGACGCTCTCTTCTCCGGGATGGTTACGATTACATCTCCTTCGCCATCGTCAACATCATCACAACCCTCTTCAACAGCAACGAACAGCAAGGGGAAGACATCACTTGCAGGGCCCATCGCCGGTGGAGTTATAGGGGGAATTGCCATATTCGCATTGTTCATCCTAGCTCTGTTCTTCATCCGTCGAAAGTATCGAAAACCTGTCGGACCGGAATATCACAGTCCCGACACTGTTCAATCCACAGGGCAAAGTCACCACCGCCAATATCCCTCGATATCGACCGCTCCAATCCCTCCCTACGCAC
The DNA here is from genome assembly GCA_027579435.1 of Candolleomyces eurysporus. Lineage (NCBI taxonomy): Eukaryota > Fungi > Basidiomycota > Agaricomycetes > Agaricales > Psathyrellaceae > Candolleomyces > Candolleomyces eurysporus. Next base: position 114,621 of record JANBPK010000707.1, on the reverse strand, counting down.
ACCAAACACCGTCCCTAAGCACGCAGTCATTAGGAGGTACTGTCATAACTGGCATCAGCTCGGGTTCGGGTACCAGCAGCAGTGGCACAGGTTCCCGACGGCCTCCAAAAACTCCACATATTCAACCTTTCACACAAATGCGACCGGTTGGGGACGGAAGAAGGAGAGGGCATGTTCCTCAGCAACCGTCGCTATCACAGACCCAGTCAAGTCACCTTGATTCGACTCGGTCGCCCACACCCGCACTGTCGAATCAATCGTCCCAGCTAGAGTATACCAGCGCTTCCTCGCATACTGGCCAGAGGGCACCTGTAGGTCCATCTGCCTTGGCATTACCACCCCACAACGCTACCGATGGGGCGCTCGAGCAACGTGTCCAAGGCCTACAGCAATCCATTAATTCGATGATTGCAACTATCCAGGTAGAACAAGAGACGCTCAGCAGACGGGGTCTTTCGGAAGAGCAGATAAACGCTTCGCTGGAGACGATGAGGAGGAACCTTGCTGCGCTAGCGGAGCAGATGACGGATTTGCAGGAAAGGAGGAGGAGAGGGACTTGGGGTACGGAGCATGACGGTAGGAGTGGAGGTGAGGATTTACCCGAATATGAGTCGCCGACGCTCCCTAGCCGGCGGTTGACAGAATCTTGAAAATTCATGATTATGATTTTAATAGACAATGTACATTACATGGACTTTGTAGTTTATTCTTGTCTTGTATTGTGGACAGGTCACACAAGCGTACTGTAGGCTGCCATTGATAGGATCAAGGTCGGAGGACACATCGCAAGTTTATTAATTACCAGCAAATTAGTACCAACCCAGATAACATAAGGATTTACCATTTGGACGTGGCTATGGTGAGCTCTGAGGGCGGTGAACGTCGTCATCGCTTGTCAGAGAGCACACACACTGCTGGGATCCAACTTTTCTGCGGTCTGCAAGATGCATGCAAAACGGATCCAAGAAATCCTAAGTTCTGAAAAACCTCTTGCAACGCGCAAAAGACAATTATTTGCGTATTGCCGCCCGCAAAACGCCAGATTCCGCGTATTGCAGGCTGCAAAAGACATATAATCGCATTTTGCATCATATTTTGCCCAATGCAGGATAGTATCAAAATTTTCTAATCAAAGGATGCGTTTTGCAACGATTTTGCCGAACGCAGAACAATTGGATCCCAGCAGTGACAGCCTATGGCAGGGATGTGGCGGATCAACTGGGAATTGAAAATGTTGTCACTTTGGACCCGGCAGTGTTCAAGTCGGCGGTCAGAAACGCCCGCTTCAACCAATACTTTCCCTTGAATTTGGCTCGGCATGACCCAATGTAGTATGTGGTCTACGGTCTTGACAGATATGAAAAACGCGAGCTCTGCGGAACACATGCTCTCGAACGAACAGGGTCTGGCAACGTGGATTACTACCGTGTCGGGTGGCCAGCGGTTTGGAGGGTCCCGGTCAGCGTGAAGCGATGTCGCGACTATTGAATGGACATCCCCAACTCATACCGCAAACCTATCTGCCAGGATAAAAGGCAAAGCTACCACACAGTTTACTTCCTCATAAACTTCGCCCCCGACAGCAACCCTTAAACTCAATGGCAACCTCGGCTTCAAACCACTCTTCGGAGCTCACTGACGCTCCATGGTCACCCATCACTCTACCGTCGTACCCATTCTTGGGCAAAATCAACGAGGATCCTGCAGCTCACCTGGCTGGAGAGATGTCGGTGGTGCACAACGTCATCATACGAAGCCTGAACGCCATCTGGCATAATGCCACACTTGTTTCTGCAAAGGATACGCCAGCCTTCGTTAGCTACGCCCTCCTTGTTTTGACCGCTATTCACTCCCACCATAATACTGAAGACAAACTTATGTTCCCCGCTTTTTCGGGGGCTGGGATCAATATGGAGGAGAACATCGAACAGCACAAGGCATTCCATGATGGAATGGAGGCTTTCGAAAAGTACTTGGAGCAGGTCAAGAGAAGGGAGCTTTTGTATGACGCGGTGAAGACTCGAGAGTTGCTCAAAGCCTTTGCGGATCCTTTGGTTCATCATCTCCACGAAGAGGTAAGCTCAATTTATTCCCGTTCATCGCAACAGCACTGATTTATTCGCCTAGATTTCCACAATAACACCGGAAATTATGCAACGAGCGGACAGGAATGTACTTGACCAATTTGTGAAAGGTGAGCAGATCGTCATGGGTATTCTTCCAGGCGTGTCACTAACCACTGGCATCTGTCTATTAGATCTCGAGGCACATCTCAAAGAAGAAGGAGGTTTGACCACATCGATTCCTTTCATCCTTACCGCCCACAAGACTCAGGACGCACCTTTATGGCCCCCTCTGCCCCCCGTTTTGAAATGGCTTACAAAGAACGTATTCTCTCGAGTCAACGCAAGGTAAATACAGATTTAAGGAATTCCGTTGCCATTACCGAGAACTGACCACCATCTGAAGTTATTGGAAGTTTGCGCCATTTACTCAATCTGGGGAGCCTCGAGTATATGAGCCATAGGGACTGCATGAGGTGTCGTGTGGTTGATGCGTCGAGGAGGGGGCTGGAGACTGACGGGATTTCATTTCAGTTGGGTGAAACATTCAGCTTTTTGATTGCCTAACCGTTTGATTTGACTAATCTCATTACCGTACCTTTTCGCGTAGTCTATGACTGCTGCTTTTTGTTGTCTTTCCAACAACTCATTTTGTTTGGACTATTATATAATTTGCTATTAGATTTCCTTTTTTGCTTTGCGTCTCAACTCTCACTCCGCTTCTCGGACATTGGCTGCATGGACATATTTTTATATGTAGAATGACACGCATTCTGTACGGAATAAGATCTATTTGGACGGAACGAGCCCGTCGATAGATACGAGATCCTCGGGAGTAGCCTGTAGCAGAGAAAACCAAAACTCCGAATATAGGTTAACAATGGTGAGTATCGGACATGCCCTGGGCTACTCGTCGAATTGTTGCTGCATTTGCCCGAATCCCGTCAGTCTGATCCGTGCGCTATCACTGTTGCGCCTCCAACTCTGACAAAAGGTCCTGGGCATTCGGACGCAGCTTGAACTCGCATTTGAATCGATTTGGTTGGCTATCGAATATCTTGGCTTGAGTAACGGTTACAATGGGCGATGTGAAACTACTCACTAGAGAAGTGCGGTATCGTAATCTTCTGGCTGGTCGATTGGCTTGCCATCCTCGCCGAGAGGTTCGCCCCACTCGAACACGGTTGCGAGGGATGCGGCCGCTAGCCAAACCATCGACCGTCCGATATGAGCTCCCGGGCAAGATCTGGAATCAAAGTTTGGTCAACGAATGACATCGTTCGAGAGGTGGATGGGTGTCTAATGAAAAGGATAAATGTACCTTCGTCCGAAGCCAAACGCAGCTACGTGTGGATCCAAAACGTTTGGATTGATTTTTCCGTCCGGGGTCAGAAAACGGTCGGGATTGTAACAGCTGGCATCAAGCCCATATTCGTCTTCCCTTCGTAGCATGGACCTGGCAGTGAGTTGTTATAATTTGATGCTCAGTTTAGACAGGGGCTTCGTACCAAATATTCGGAATAATGATGGAATCTTTCGGGATGAAGTAGTCTCCGTACACATCGTCTTCTGTGCTTCGGTGGGGAATGCCTGCGTACAAAGTGTGTAAGCCACTGATGGGCGTTAGATATGCGAAAGCGATACTAACCAAGAGGCCCAGGAGGCGCCAACCTGTCGAGGACTATAGTTAACGTTTTCGCTGCAAGAGCAAATAGGACTCACCGCATCGATTCCATGAGCGTCGACATCAAATACGGCAGCTTATCCTGATCCTCAAAGTCAGGCAACCTGCCATTCAGAACATTGTTGAGCTCATCGTGGACACGGGCTTGGATGTGAGGGTGCTTCAACATGACCCAAATCCAACTAAGAATTGAGGCTACAATCGTGTCTGTCCCTGCGCCGTAGAACATCGCTGCGGTGTCTTTAACGAGTTGCTTCTGGTGTTCCGCGTCCACGCTGTTTTCGTCGATTGCCCCGAGTGCGACTGACACGAAGGATGGTCGGTTCAGAGACGTTCCCTAACGGAGATCCTTTAGTAGCTTGTGATGAGAGAAAAGGTAAAATCGACTTACGAGGTTGGAAACTGCCTTATCGAATGGCGAGGATCTGAATTTGTCTGACATGTAATAGAGCTCCCTGGCTTTCCTTTGGAACCCAGCACCCGGGAACCAAGCAGGGATATGTTTAAGGAAGGGAAGAACATCGACAAAGTTAGAGCCTGGCGTCGAGACTTCCGTAACTGTGCGGATAGAGAGTTCAGAGAATTCTAGGTGCGGATCCCCACGTGCCTTGACTGGGATACCGTACGCGAGGGAGACGATAAAACCTCCCATTGAACTGTTGAATAGCTTTAGGACTCGAGAGATAGAATATTATAGATCAACATCGTACCCTCGCAGAACTTCGAAGAATTTATCAGGCGTCCGATTTAGTTCAACAAGCAGCCGAGTGACAAACTCATGCTCTTGAGGGCGGATGATTGAGGTGTCCGAGGGGCGGAAATGTTGTACAAACATTCGGCGGCGTTCTTTCCATCTTTCTCCATATGGGAGCATCGCAAAGAGATAGTCCCAACCCATTCTGGAAGAAGGAAGCTTCAGCTTGGTAGAATAAAGACGCGCGATGGCGAAAAGGATTGTCACTTACAGCTCTTTGGCCATCACAGATTCTGCTCTAGTGAATTTATTGGAATAGGCACGACGTCCAGGGGATGTTCTTGGAGCCCGTACCTGCTCGAATATCGCAAGGATCGCTTGTCCATTAGCTCGAGTTCTATTGGCACGGTATCAATCACTATGATATTGGTTCCCACTGCACTTGCACTGATAATGTCAGAGTCTGACGAGTGTCATATTAGGTTCGTTGAGAACAGCAATAAGGGCATATATTTACTCAGCTCCTTTGCCCACTTTGAATACCCTTGCTGGCAGTTCTGCAAGGGTATGTCGAGAGCATTTCCGAGGATAGGTAGACCCCTTGGACTGGGTGGCAGTCGAAGACCTGAACGGCCGTTCTTCGCCTTTTTACGGATGTAGTAAGTCAGAGAGATGCCTGCGAGTAGTACAGTTGCATCTTGAACCCATCCGCCTTGTAAAGCAGAAAAAGTTTCCATGATGTCGCCTAGATGGCCCGGGGGTGTTTGGAACCGCAGTCCTTTCGTCCTCCATCGAGTCGCCTTTAAACCTCCAAAATGGAGACCGAGACTAGCGAAATGAAACTATGTCAATCGAATCGAGAATGCAGAGAATCGAACAGCGTCACGGGGGATATTGTGGGTGTGCATTCTTCTGACCCCTCACCCATAGCCGACCTTACAATCTCCAGCGGACTCTGTCGTACTCGGTGCCACAAAGCCTCGTTAGCGAATCTCAGAGTGGGTTGGTAAACATCGTAAGTCGTCCGCTGAAGTTTTACGATATGGTGAGCCGGTAACCTGTGTGGATGGCCAGGAATCGGAACAAGGAAAACCAATTAAAATCCAAATAAAGCAGTGGCTGGGGTCGGGTGACCAATTATCAATTATTGATTTCTTCCTTCTTGCCACATACTAACCTCCACCGATTGCCCCAAGATATCGACGAAGATGACGGCAGAGGACTCACATTACAGTACATAACGCTAAGTGGATTCAGCTACGGCAGTTGAAGATCGAAGTTGGAATTCGGAAAGTTGTTTTCAAAAATGTATTTTTCTTGCCTAACTGACGCCTCCTTCAGCCCGAAACTGCATACGCAATCATGTTATGTATATGTTATAGATTTGAGGCTTCAAGCTTTTTTCACACCGTGCGGACCGTTGGCAACCTAACGCATTGAATCGTTCAACAACGCCGATCTAGGGTACTTGCAGTGGTCGACCTCTCATGCTAATTGGTCTCTTGGATGGGCGAATGCCATTCTAATCCCGATCCCAGGCTTTCATGGACTTGAACCTATTCAGTCAGCGCCGCATAGGGCCCTTTTGAACTTGCCGGGGCACCTATGTGCGGCAGAGCATATAGCGCTAAATCTATTTTAACTCTTGAACCGCAGGCCACCTTGGAATTTGACGAAACCTTTACGCTTCTCCGCCTCTCTTTTGTGGGCCGCAAGATATTTTTTTGGTCGGCCAGTATCATCCTAACGCTCTGAGACCGGTTTTACGTTGTGAGCCTGGGGCGAACCATCCGCCCTGCGCCGTCGCCCTGAATTGGCTGACACGGCCGAGTTCACCGTGAGCAACGCATCCTTCACATTTGCTGCGATCATCTGGTGTGATGGCATGTCTGTTGACATTATTACTCATTGCTCAATCATGTCTCTCAGTTTAGGCTAATGTTTGACTGTGCATGATGGACGACGATCCGTGGACGAGGCGAGGTCAACACCATTTTCGAGCTGCCCGGAGCGTGCGATGTTGCTGGAATTTCCGAATGTTTCTAAAGGTAGATACAAATCCAGATGAAAGATATTTGCCGCCCTGCTGACCCTCTTCATTCCACGGTTCGTCTAGTTAGTCTTCCCTTTCCTGGCTGACATTCTGCGTCTATGATCTTCTAGGCGTATCAAGGCACTGGGAACGATAATGCGTGAGTAGACCGAAATGACCCATATATTGGCGGAAGTTCAGGCAGAGATTATAATCACTGATACCCACAAACATATTTTCCACCAGCTTCGCTCCATTGGTGTTTGCAGGTTCGGTGTAAAAAATCATTCCAGCGACTTCAATTAACTCCTTCATCAGTCTTCTACCACGAACCATGTACCACTTGAATCCTTGTTTCCTCCCTTGCACAACCGACGAGATCGGCGAAGCTATGTTGCTCGCTTGCCAAGCGTGCAGGGACGTGGCGGATCAAACTAAGATGTGGTCACTCCGGCGGCATTCAAGTCGGCGGTGAGAAACGCCTGCCCTGACCAATTCTTTCCCTTGAATTTAGCGCGAGTGATGACTCAACGTAGCATGTGGCCTACAGTCCTGACAGATACGAAAGCGCGACCTCTGCGGAACACGATACTCTCGGACGAAAAGGGCTATGTCGGGGGCCAGCGGCCCTTTGAAACGATGTCGCGTCGAAGGGATCTCCCAGGCCATGCCGCAAAGCTAGTCGCCATTGGCAGGTCGTGATAATAAAAGGCAAAGCTTGAGGAGCCTACCACCTGATTTATCCTCCCCATACCCCNTTAGCTTGGACAACAGCCTCTTAACTCTATGTCAACCCCCGCCTCGACCCACTCTTCAGAGCTCGCTGACACCCCATGGGCACCTATTACCCTACCGTCCTACCCTTTCTTGGGCAAAGTCAATGAAGATCCTGCAGCTCACTTGGCTGGAGAGATGTCGGTGGTGCACAACGTCCTCATCCGAAGCTTGAACGCTATCTGGCATAACGCTGCACTCGTTTCTGCAAGGGATACACCAGCTTTCGTTGGCTATGCCCTTCTTGTTTTGTCTGCTATTCACACCCACCACGATACGGAGGAGAAGATTATGTTCCCGGCTTTTGCAGGGGCTGGCATTAATATGGAGGAGAATATTGAACAGCACAAGGCATTCCATGATGGGATGGACGCGTTTGAAAAGTACTTGGACCAAGTCAAGAGGAACGAGCTTGACTATGATGCGGTGAAAACTCGAGAAATGCTCAAAATCTTTGCGGATCCTTTGGTTCATCATCTTCACGACGAGGTCAGTTGAAATTATTTCGCATTCATCGCAACGGTACTGACAAGTTCGCCTAGATTTCCACAATACAACCAGAAATTATGCAACGAGCTGACAGGAAGGTGCTCGACCAATTTGTCCAAGGTAACCACGTCGGCTATTCTTCCAGGCGTATTATAGACACTAACACTAGCAACTTTGATTTAGACCTTGAGGCTCATATCAAGGCAGAAGGAGGGTTTACCACGACAATTCCTTGCTTCCTTGCCGCCCACAAGACTCAGGATGCACCTTCATGGCCCCCTCTGCCTCCAGTTTTGAAATGGCTTGCAAAGAACGTATTCTCTCGAGTCAACGCAAGGTAAAATTCAGATTCAATTATTTACATTGCCGTAGCCAAGAACTGACCACCATCTGCAGCTATTGGAAGTTTGCGCCGTTCACTCAATCCGGGGAGCCTCAAGTATATAAACCGTAGGGATCGTGGCATAATACCATATATTTCTTTCACCTGAACTCTCAATATACCCATCATTGTAGATTGCATGTTCATGGACTCGGCCTTCCTGTACAAACGCGTCGCGACATACCCTAGATCTAGACATGCTAACATCCTGATTTTACCGTGCCGCGTCTATCGAAATGTGGAGGTTCAACCCGACACGCAGGTTACCTGTACGGTGTGAATTATACCATGACCCCTCTCCGGCGCTGCCTAATATTCAGTATTGAGGTGATAGAAAGACTACTCTCGTACTGGCACAAGGAATTGAAAGTAGAATGCGTCGGATCCAGCCAGGCACCGCGCAGGATTTGACTGGCAGCTCCACAGTTGGCAGGTGCGGTAGAATAGAGATGTGCATTTCCACATAATAAATGCTCTCTCTCGACGTAGAGTCGAGATTCTTCGGCTACTTCTTCGAGTCCGTTGGTGGCTGGGGTTCGGGAGGTGGTACACCCCATTCGGGCAGTCCAGCAGGCCTCTGAATACGCTTAGGCTCCCAATCTTCGTCAGCGGCAGCGCTCAAACGCTATATTGCGTGTCAGATCCCATAAACAGTCACTAAGAGGGCCAAGTCTCACGAAATACTCTTCCCGAATGTCGAATTTCTTCCGGTTTTGGTCTAATCGCAATTCTTGCTCTTTCGTAACCTGCAACTCAGTTAGACCACATACGACAGGACATTGATGGACATATACGTACCTGCTTGACTCTCTGGTCGTGGTGGTCATATCGCGTTTGAGTCACGGACGATAATCCGAACGACGCTGCCACCATGAGAAGGACGAACGGTACGCCAAACACGCTGGGATGCTTCTTAATGGTGCTGCTGAGATTGGTCGACTTGAACGTCTTTGAAGAAAACATTGGCATGGCTATGAATGTGTGGCGTTGCTGCCTATATGGTTGTCGTCGTGACCTATGGTCGTCGTCGACGTTGAGGCTGACGGTTGAGGTGAAGGTGACGGAATCGGAATCGGACCACCCCATTTGCTGCCGACCGGTCGAGGCCGCCGATCACTGTTTCGGCTTTATCCGGTCCCTAAATGTTGGGATGATTATCTTCCCGAAAGTCATAACTCTCTTCTGTACAATACCGTTGCGCTAGCTTGAACGAGCCCTGTCATTGGGGGCAAATATGAGCGGTGGAGGTGAGTATTACGGACCGATTTCTGCTACGAAAGGTTCTTTGCTCATTCCACAACAGTTACGGTAGTTCTAGGCTCCCAGTGGGGAGACGAGGGCAAAGGAAAATTGGTAGACATCCTTGCTGCAGATATCGACGTGTGTGCTCGATGTGCTGGAGGAAACAATGCTGGGCATACCATTGTTGTCCCAATTAATGGCGTCAAGAAGAGCTTTGCTTTCCACCTTCTTCCGAGTGGTGAGTCACAGCTTGATTGGCGCCAAATCTCGGGCTGATATCGACTACGATAGGTCTCGTAAATTCATCGTGCACTGGTCTACTTGGAAATGGCGTTGTTATCCATTTACCGTCGTTCTTCGCCGAGCTCGATGCTCTGGAGGCCCAAGGTTTGACATCTATCGACAGGGGGAACCTATGATTGACCAATGCGATCGTTAGGATTGGACTGCACGGGCAGACTCTTCGTTTCTGACCGTGCACAGCTTGTATTCGACTTCCATCAGATTGTGGATGGATTGAAGGAGGTTGAACTCGGTGGATCTAGGTACTGTTAACTTCTTCGCCTTCCGAATCAACAATTTACCTTCGTTTTCCAGCATCGGGACCACCAAGAAGGGTATTGGCCCAGCGTACTCCGGCAAGGCTTCTCGCTCCGGTCTCCGCGTCCACCACCTCTTCGATCCCGATAACTTTGCCGCCAAATTCCGCAAGGTTGTTGAGGGACGTTTCAAGCGATACGGCCATTTCGAATACGACACTGAAGGCGAGATCGTCCGATACAAGCAGCTCGCAGAACGCTTGCGCCCCTACGTCGTCGACAGTGTCTCGTACATCCACAACGCCATCTCGTCCGGAAAGCGTGTGCTTGTCGAGGGTGCCAATGCCCTACTGCTCGATCTCGATTTCGGGACGTACCCGTACGTGACATCCTCGTCCACGTCCATCGGTGGCGTCTGCACCGGTTTGGGCATCCCGCCAAGGATGATCAAGAAGACCATTGGCGTCGTCAAGGCCTACACCACCCGTGTCGGCGCGGGCCCCTTCCCCACGGAGCAGCTCAACAACATCGGCGTCCATCTGCAAGAAGTCGGGCACGAATATGGCACTACGACCGGAAGGAGGAGGCGATGTGGATGGCTCGACCTTGTCGTGATGAAGCATTCCTCCTTGATCAACGGCTATGATGCCTTCAATCTCACCAAGCTGGACGTGCTTGACCAACTCGCCGAGATCAAGGTCGCCATAAAGTATACCCTTGATGGACAGGAGCTTCCTGGATTCCCTGCTGATCTAGAAGTTTTGGCCAAGGTAAACGTGGAGTATGTGACGCTGCCTGGGTGGCAATCGTCGATAGAAGATATCCGCTCCTACGATGCTCTCCCTCAGAACTGCAAGAAGTACGTCGAGTTCATCGAGGAGTTCCTCATGGCCCCTATAGAATGGATTGGTGTTGGACCCGGAAGGGATGCGATGATCAAGAAGGAAGTGAAGAAGTAGGGTCAATGTATGATACGACGAAGGATTAACGCGCTATTTTGGAGATAATTTATCCGATATAGTTGGTATGGATAACATGTAACAAGAAATGCAATAYATGTACAGGACAATCGAGAATCTCACATCGTACAAGGGTGATGATACAAACAGCGCACTGTCCAACCTTCCAGAGCACAAGAACAGCGACTAGRCTAATATGCGATGCCGACCTGCTTGTTCTTCCACTGATCCCAATCCTTCAAGACACCCTCCACGATGAAGTGTGCCAAATCCTTCCTCGAGATCGTGTATCCAGAAATTTCGCTGGCAAGACCAGTCCTGTAAGGCAAAGGTCTGCCTTGCTCAGTAGCAGCATCGGCCAGACACTCTCCATCCGTGTAAATCGCTCCTCTCAACACAACCACGTCCTTCAGACTCCCAGGAGCAGGCAACCCCTCCCTCTTCGTCCAGTCTTYCCCGATGATATCTTCGCTGGGCTCCCCATCTGCAGGGTTCCAGTCCCATCCGGCGCAGTGAGCGATCGCTCGTTCTGCACCGAGTTTATCTTTAAGCGGGGGTGCGAGGAGGTAGTAGTACATSGGTGTAAGGAGGAAAGGGACCTGTTTGCGAGAGGTTTTGGTCGAGCCTGCGGTGGTGACGACAATAATCTTAGGGTTGGGAGTTTCCTTTGGTATCGTGCAGAGGAAGTTGAGGAGGGATTTCGTCACGAGGTCGGCGGGTGAAATGACGAAACCTTTGAGGGGATGGAAGGAAGGTGTTCCGGCTGTATAGAGAGTTTGGTTAGACAATGATTACTGCCGTGGTTTGAGAGAAGGACTTACAGAAGCCGAGGGTGGAGAGTAAGAGGTCGACAGGCTTATCGCGGCTYGCTTCTGACCATGCAGCTTTGACATCCTCGATATTCATAGCGTCACCTTTGACAAGACGAGCTTTTCCTGACTTTACGTGCTCCTGGATGGTAGCATCGTTKTCAAAAGCGCTCGGTGAYCGCAAGAGGAATGTCACAGAAGAGCCTTGGTCTAATGATAAGGAGCAACGGTGCGGTTAGAAGGCGACGTTCCTCTGAAARTCAGAAGTATCCCTATACTCACTCAATAGTCTGATAGAAGAGTAATACCCAATGTTGCGAGAGCCGCCGACAACCAGAACGTTGAGCGGAGAAGACATCGTTATCAAAGGATAAAAATAGAGAARTAAGGTTCAGCGAGGTGCTGRTCGATGCGTATCAGGTTATTGAGGAAGATAGGATGATAAGTCGTGCTTGAGGCTACTGGCCAATATATACCCTGTGGACGGACCTTTTGCACCCAAGTACACGTTTCGAGCATCGCCGTAACTATYTGAATAGAAGTCATTGAAAGAGCTTATTTKTGACGCATCTGCCGGCAAGTCGTCATTGGTACAACTGCGCGCAGCATGGACCCGACCGCAGCAGCTCCAGCGCAGCTCCATCTGAACGATGACWCCCCCATGGCTGAGTTCCGCGGTTTCTCCGCTGTGCTTTGCGCGTCCCTGAGTCTATCGCTGGACGAGGACCTATGAGGACAGAAATCAAGAGGGCAATGCGCTCCTGTGATGTTTGAATCAGGAAAGCTGCGGAGCTAAGCGCTTCATCCGATACCCTGTGTCGCGGGNTGGGGGCCAGAGTGCTGGGATATAGCATYCAGAAAGYATTCAAATTRCCTTCCARCATCCACTCGGAGGACGTTACAATTGAGAGCACGCAAAGTTTGCAAGTACTGACCATGGTTTAGAGGAAGARATCATAATTCCCAACAATTCCCACAGTTTATGTTTTGTTTTCCGACCATCATCATCACTATACTGGYTCGYGCATACCCTCCAAAGCGAAGTATTAGGCCAAATCCAGGSTAACAATTGTATTAGAGGCTCAAACWGGTTATTCCACCGTCACATTGTGGTCATTAATTTTTGTCTGCGTTTAGGGAATTCTGATACCGGTACCAGCAAGCAGCCCGGTTTGTCCCATTCAACTGGGTTTGAACGGGTGGCAATGCATTAAGCCGGTCACCTGTCCAAGGAGGCTTCTCATTGGCATTTAATGTGAATGCCGTTTGACGTACTAGCATCTGTTCYCTAGAGGCCTCCATCGACCACAGGCTCGATTCCCGACACCCACGTTCATTCTTCGTCGAAAGATGACCACCATGCACATCGACGAGTACTCGGCGTGGATATGCATCGAGGGACTTGCYACCCCTGTCCACGACGTCCAGAGGGAGAACAGCTCATCCTCATGCTGGATCGCCTCTCAGGTTGGCAAGGTGAGCCATTCCTCCGTCTTCCAAGAGAGCCTTGCTTGATCCCAATCGAATGTMCTTTCACTTAGAAATTCTCCGTCAATTGGTACAATGCCACTAGGCAAACACCTGTTCAGGCAACTGTGATCATCGACGGCAATGTTTGCGACAACCACATCATGTTAGACGCTCAACGATACCCTAACAAACCCAGCGGTGTCGGAATCTCGTACGCACGAACTTCAGATTGGACGCGCAGGGATTTTCAGTTCTCGTCCATACTGGTCTCTGGTGTGATTTGGTTCCTTTCCTCTCTTCAGTCTCTTTTTCTAAACAGCAATCTTTCTCGTGCAGACGATGACTCCTATCTCGACACCGTGGGTGCATCGATGGACATCGGAACAATAACACTCCAGCTATGGCGTATTGAAGTGCAAGAAGTGGTYTCTGAAACGCTGAAGCATCGATATGGAGCAACTACCCTCGATGATCGTATWGTGCACGAGAGGTCGAAGAAAGCAGGCGCCCATCATGTAACGTGTGTGGTCCGCCCGTATTGCGCATTTCCAACCCATTAACCAGCTTCCAGCTACGGAGAGGAGTATGCYTCTCCCGCACCAACAGTCGACATGGTTCGAGGACGAACGATAGACACTGCACCCGTCGCCACTTTCAGTTTCAAGTATCGACCATATGGTATGTAAAAGAGTTTTTTGCCCTTCCCGAGTCASATATTGACAGTGTAACATGTGTCCATACAGATATTTTGCTCGCGAACGGCATTATTCCTCGTCCCACCCCACCTCCGAACACATCCTCTTCTTCAGCCCAATTGGAGGTTGAYGAAGAAACCGCCGCTCAAATCAGAAGACTCGAGGTACGGAATGCTCTCAAATTGGTTATTCAATCCCCGTCCTTACGTGAATTACCCCATCATCCAGAATCGACTCAATGCTCTAAAAACGAAGGCCAAGCTCGCGGCCAACTCGGGAATTCAGAAAAGTTCGGTCAAATCGAAATCACTCAGAAAATCTAAAGGACGATCAAGCTTTTCCATTCCACCYAATGCAGATGTCATCGATCTGACCCTGCTCTAGGTATTTCAGGGATTTTAGGATGGATATTTCCTCGCATCGACACCGGACCTTTGGTTGTGTTGTATGGAATGGCTGTTTTCGATTTTTGTACCACCGCACTCTAACCATCTACACATGTATTATAGGACGTTTCCTCGTCTCTTTCTTATGTTCCCTAGCATCACTTGTACGGTTCGGAGAATAATTTGTATCATAGGCCTTTATTTGGTAGTGCTTAGATCGAAAGGCATAACGTTTGTGTTCACGGCCAGACCGTCAGATCAGTTAGGCTTCCTCGCCAATACTCGTACATCTGCATCTGCAAGGTAAGTTTCCGTGGGGTGGATACCTGAGCGTCTATTGACAGTGGCAAAAAGGCCTTGTATAAATGGATCAATCGTCGTTTTACTCAGTTCTTGGTACYAACTATGTGCCAACGGACCAAGAGTGCGAACAGATCACAGAATTCCTARCAGCTGGACCGGAAGCCCAGCTCGCAGAACTGCAAGCACAGATWTRTAAACTGGAAGCAATCCTAAAGCCTCTCAAGGAGCAATATGGAGATCTRCAAGCCAAGATCCGAGCTCATCGTGCCCTTACCTCYCTCTTTCGCCGCCTTCCCGACGACATTCTCCGAGAAATATTTGCTCACTGTCTACCTCACAATCGCAATYCCACAATGYRCGCAGCRGAGCCACCTCTCCTCCTTACGCATGTCTGCGTGCGATGGAGACAGGTGGCRTTCTCTACCCCTCATCTGTGGTCATCTCTACATATCTCGAACTACCTATACGGAGATCAAAYCCTAAAAACCGAGCTTGAATCTCGGGACGAAGATATCCTACAATGGATTGGTCGAGCTGGAAACATACCCCTTTCACTTTCCTTCCCCGTCCCTCGAATGAACCCAGGCCTCATGCAGATTCGAGGTCGCAACGCAGACCTAAGGCGATTGCTCTCCATGCTTTCACCCTGCTTCCCTCGGTGGAAGAAAGTGGATATCGCATTGGAAGGGCGTTACARTGAGCTTTCTGAGATCGTCGCATTGCAATACGAAGAAGGCAGAAAACCATTTCAGTCGGTAGAGCAGTTCAACCTTCGTGTTGTCCTGATCGAAAGTTACCCTGGGAGGGACGAGTTTCAGCGCAAAGTCTCAAYGCTTCTGAGCGGGCTCGGGCTTAGCTCCAGCAAGCATCTTCGGAAACTTGGGTTGTACCTSGACAAGTACATTCGCCTAAACTCAGAGTCTCTGCGGCTCACCGACCTCTTCCCCTGTGGCCAATTGGAAGTATTGGACCTCCAAGGCGGCTTTTTGCTTGAAGAGGGCACCCGAMTTCCTCTCGATCTCCTTCCTTCCATCCTTCAAGCCTGTCCCAGACTCGTTRYATTCAAAGCGAACGTGGNNNAGTACCCACAGGCACGKTCCCCACCGCTCTCRAGCTCAAGGATCCCCTTGTTCATGTTAAAAGARGTGTCACTGTTCTTTCGTGACTGGATGGGTAGCCACGTTCTCAGTATTATTGCACGGTGCGACTGGCCCGCCCTCACTTCACTCTACCTCCGATCGTTCGATTCACCTTACGCCGACATGTCCCTTCTTTCCRCAAGTACYGGTCAATTTTCCATYCCCCTGACTTCGTTGAGACTAAATTCCTTCGGGATACGCGCACAAACTCTCATCGACCTCATGTTTGCGCTRCCAACTTTGGTCCAGCTYCACTTAGACCACCCTGTGCTYTCGGGTTTACGCCATGGGGYGCTCACATACGGCGATGAGTTGGTTGACGAGTTGYTCGATGACARCATCATCACTCATCTCACTCCGAAGCCAGATGGGACTCCTCAYGCCCTCCCTCAGCTGCGTTTCCTTAAGTGGGAAAGGAATACYGGATTCTCGGACAAGGCYCTCGCYCATCTTCTTCAGCAGCGATCGGCCTCCCCATACTCCCCAGTACCCATGAAGCAGGTTCACATTTACTTTGGAGGGGGGATGCAAGAGGATATTCTCCCTATTTGCTCCAATCTGATTGAGGCTGGGCTTGACCTTCGCCTCAGGTATCCTCCAGCATTCAATACTTCTCGCGAGTCAACGTATCAGAACACGGAGTCCGCCCAGCCGCTCGAAGTGGATTATCGTACCTTTGGCTGGGATTGATACGTTTGCACTCGTCTCTTTCGCCTGGGNTTTTCCCCGAATTGGCTACCCCCATCTACCTTAGTAGTACCGTTGATATCGATATATGTTCGTTTCGTACTCCTCCGTCCTTGCTTCGGTTCGTCCGCCCCCGATTCTACAATTTTTGAGTGTTCCTATGAATCTTGAAAATCATTTCGTTTTCAATTCATATGCGTCATCGATAGCGAGTGAATCAGCGGTTTTTATACAATCTGCCACTGTAGCAGTAGGCAAAAGAGAGGGCCGTCCAATGGTCTACCACCCAAAGAGAACAAAAAGCGCAAGCAAGACATGCCCCCCTCCCTCTAAAAAAGACTGAATCAACGAACGGACTCAACATTGCAACTAGCGGTTAGTAGTGTTGCAGTCCATGGAATAGACTCTATTACCGCTTATTTTCATCATCCTCAGAGTCGTCATGCGAGTCCTCTCCCCACAGCCGGTGAGGAAGCTGAATAGCTAACAACAGAGCTCCAGCCGACAGACCGGCCAGCACAGCGTAAACGGCGTATCCACCGAGGATATTGTACTGGATAGAAAAAGAGTAAAGGGAAGTGGAGAGTGCAGGTCCGATGGCGCGTGCAACGGATGCCGTGGTCTGCGAGAGACCGTTCGTGGCTCCCAAGGAGCGCTTGTTAGGCGCGGACGCAGTGACATACATGAATATGCATCCTGAAGTTCGTGGTGATCTCAGACTTTAGCGTAACACGAAAAGAGAAGAAGGAGATGCGCACCATACGCTGTATCCATCAAGAAAAGCAAGCTCAATACGACGCCCAATAGAGCCCAGACACCAATACCAACACCCCAATACTTGGCCACCAAGCTCATGAGCGGGAACATCATGAACACGGGGGCGAAAGTTGACACAGACATCACAAACGTCTTCCTCACACCGAATTTCTCCACGAGCGGAACGAAGAAGAGAATCTGGAACAGCCCTGACCCGGCTCCATACACACTCATAATGTAGCCGATGACCACAGGGCCGAGGTCGAGTCCACCCATAGCGATGGGCATGTGGAAGAAGAGAGGCATCAAAGCGTTCGCGGAGATGTTGAGGAAAGCTAGAGTGACGTAGTTGAGTACGGAGATGACGACTGGGAAAGTGAGGATGGAGCGCAGGGGAAGAGGCTTGCCATCGGCCTCTCCGCTGATACCATCTACACTGTCGTTGTATGAATCGTCGATCAGCGTCGCCTCGGACGATCCGGATGTCGCGCGCTTCCTTCTGTATGCCTTCTTCGGATTGCTCTAGAGAGCAGAAGAGGAATAATAAGGGATGTGAGTAGCAAACTCGGAACCTGAATGCAAAAATACCTCACCTCTTTGAACCAAATGATAGTGGTCACCAACACGATCGCAGTAAACGCCGCTGTCGCAAGACAAGGAAGGAAATACGGATACTCTTTCCAGAACTGCGCCCCAAAGAGTTCAGGAAAGCGGTCAGCTGGTCGGGAGAGTGAGCCTCCAACAAGCGGACTAAAGGAAAATTTGGGTCAGCTGGTCAGTGAGAATGCGATCAGGAATAAAAGAATTACTCACCCAAGGCTACCTCCGGCCGCCCATATAACAGGCATCAGCGCAAACGCCCGTGCTTGATTCGTAGGATCCGTGAGTTCGCCCATAGCGCTCTTCATAACACCTGAGAAAACGGAGAACCCGTGGTCAGTCAGCTGCTCACTATCACGAATCTTCCCAACTCTTCCTCGGGTAAGGAATAAGGTTATGTTATATGAACTCACCAATATTGCCATTTAAGAGACCACACAAACACCGGCTGACAACGAGGGCCCAAAACGTTCTCGAGAGACCAAATGACAACATCGAGAGTATAGTCCCGACGAGACCGAGAAGCAAGACGGGTTTTCTACCAATTCGGTCTGACACTCGACTCCATTGGAGTACGGTCATCGCTTCTGTAGCAAAGAATAAAGACTCCTGCGGGTAGGACGGATGTGAGTGAATCCTCTCTCACGATAAGGGAGAAAAAGGGGAGTGATAATACGCACAATTAGACCAGCATAGTACCCTATTTTCTTCTCATCCCCCTTCACGATATCAAGCGTACTAACGAGCTTAAGGAGAAGAAAGGTAGCCTCAGCTAAAGATTGAGCGCTAAGGGCGGAAAAACTCACCTCATTGATATAAGGATAAATCGACTGGCTGCACACAGGTTCACATATCTGCAACATGAGTACGATAGCGATCTGCAATTTTGGCAGAGGAGTCGCTTTTTGAATTTTGGGTGTAGAAGAGGACGATGAAGGGGAAGAAGAACTAGAGAGGAGGGGTGTCTCCTCGTCGACAACGACAACGTCCACGCCACGGTCCACGGTGACGATGGTATTGGTGTTATGCAGAGAATCGTTAACGTTAACGGTCATAATGGCAAGATAAAAGAGGTCGTAAATGGGGCGTCAGGGGAAAGGCGGTGCGGGTATGACGAAGGGGAGAGGGGAGGAGAGCGAGGGAGCGAGGGAGAGGAGGGGAGAAGGGGAAGGGAAGGGACGAGTCAGATACAAACCCTTCACTCCCATACCCGCTCCGTTTAATGACCCTCTCCACAATCACCCCTATCCCAGGACCCCAAGTCATGCGCGAAGTCAATGTCGAGTACCGAACGGGGAAGCGAACGAAAGGGTCGAGAGAGGTGTCACGGACAGTGTTCGCTAATCGAAGTGTGGATTCGATAACGAATTCCTTGACTAAGTCAACAGTCCGAAGATAGGAAAAGTAATATTGAGAGCGAGCGAGTGACGGTAATAGGACCCGCTCCATGCTAGGCTCCATGAAAACTATTCCAGCGCCCAAGACCAGCTTCGCACTCCCAAGACCAATTCATAGCAGGTCATGGACGTATATGGGCCTTGTCAGAATCACCAGCGGCGAATTGAGTCGGCCGCACAGCGTGTGCATAGCGCTCGAATGTTCGTCGTCATTCGAAAGAACTTCTGGATTTTAGGTAGAGAGTTAGGGAAAAGGACAGGGAACTAACACAAACATACTCAACTATTGCAGTCTGGAATGGATCATCGGTGCGGAATGCCTTAACACTGGACAGACGCGATGTTGGATCCGAGAGCAATGCTCGGTTTTCGCCATCACTGACAGCACCCCGCTCCGGTACAAGGCTATGACACCTGAAGAAAGGGTAGCCAGTAAGCTGAACTACATGTGTCAGATGTCGGGACTCGGACTCGGGAAGACGGCGCGAGAGCCTGAGCGCTGAGCGCCCATGCCTTGTATCGTAGACCCTTATTTGGTAGTGCTTGGATCGAAAGGCATGACGTTTGTACATGTGTTGATGGCCTGCAGCCCGTCAGACGAGTTGTTCCTCGCCATTACTCGTAAATCTGCACCTGCGAGGTAAGTTTCCGCAGGTCGGGTAGCTCAGCGTCCTGTTAACAGTGAACGCGGGAAAAAATTCTTGCAGAAATGGATCAATCGCCGTTTCTCTCAGTTCTTGGTACACCCATGAACCGGGTTCACGTTTGTTTTGGACGGGAGATGCAAGAAGATATCTTCACTCTTTGCTTCAATTTGATTGAAGCTGGGCTTTACCTTTACCTCGAGCATCCTCCAGCATTTGATACTTCTTGCGAGCCAACGTACCAGAGCATGGAGTACTTCCCGCGGCTCGAAGTGGATGATTGTACCTTTGCTTGGGATTGATTTGCTTGCACTCGTCTTTTTGTTTGAAGGTTTCTCTGAGTAGGCTACCCCCAAGGACATTGGTTCATATCGATATTTGTTTTCTTCATACTCAATCGTCCTCACTCTGCTTCGACCGTCTTCAATTTTACGCCGCCATCCCATTGTTCAATGTTCCTATGAATCTTGAAACCCATTTCATTTTCTACTCATGTACATAATTGATTCAGTTTTTGTTGTACAATCTATCGCTGTAGCAATAGGCAAAAGAAAAAGCCGACCAACAGTCTTCCGCCCAAAGGAAAGAAAGCAATCAAGAGACACCCAAAGCCCCGAACGAACGAACGCTTTCAAAATTTTTTTGGCAACGAGTAGTGTTGCAGTTCATGCAACAGGATTTTATTACCGCTTATTTTCATCACCCTCAGAGTCGTCTTGCGAGTCCTCTCCCCACAGTCGGTGAGGAAGCTGATCAGCCAACAACAGAGCTCCAACGGACAGACCGGCCAGCACAGCGTAAACGGCGTATCCACCGAGGATATTGTACTGGATAGAAAAAGAGTAAAGGGAAGTGGAGAGTGCAGGTCCGATGGCGCGTGCAGCGGATACCGTGGTCTGCGAGAGACCGTTCGTGGCTCCCAAGGAGCGCTTGTTAGGCGCGGACGCAGTGACGTACATGAATATGCATCCTACAGTTCACGGTGATATCAGACTCGAGCGTCACACGGAAAGAGAAGGGGAGACGCGCACCATACGCTGTATCCATGAAGAACAGCAAACTCAATACGACGCCCAACAGAACCCAAACGCCAATACCAACACCCCAATACTTGGCCATCAAGCTCATGAGCGGGAACATCATGAACACAGGGGCGAAAGTTGACACAGACATCACAAACGTCTTCCTCACACCGAATTTCTCCACGAGGGGAACGAAGAAGAGAATCTGGAACAGTCCCGATCCAGCTCCATACACGCTCATAATGTAGCCGATGACCACAGGGTCGAGGTCAAGTCCACCCATAGCGATGGGCATGTGGAAGAAGAGAGGCATCAAAGCGTTCACGGAGATGTTGAGGAAAGCTAGAGTGACGTAGTTGAGGACGGAGATGACGACTGGGAAGGTGAGAATGGAGCGCAGGGGGAGAGGGTTACCGTCGGCCTCTCCGCTGGTACCATCGACGCTGTCGTTGTATGAACCGTCGATCAGCGTCGCCTCGGACGATCCGGATGTCGCGCGCTTCCTTCTGTACGTCTTCTTCGGATTGCTCTAAAGATTAGAAGAGGAACCATAAGGGATGTGGTGAGCAGCAAGCTCGGAGCCTGAATGCAAAATACCTCACCTCCTTGAACCAAATGATAGTGATCACAAACACGATCGCAGTAAACGCCGCTGTCGCAAGACAAGGAAGGAAATACGGATACTCTTTCCAGAAGTGAGCCCCGAAGAATTCAGGAAAGCGGTCAGCTGGTCGAGAGAGTGAGCCTCCAAGAAGCGGACTACAGATAAATTCGGGTCAGCCGGTCAGCGAGAATGTGATCAGAGATAAAAGAACACTTACCCAAAGCTAGCTCCGGCAGCCCATACGACAGGCATCAGCGCAAACGCCTGTGCTCGATTCGTAGGATCCGTAAGTTCACCCATGGCACTTTTCATCACACCTGAGAAAAACAACGGAGAACCCCGTGGTCAGTCAGCTGCTCCCTGTCACGAGTCTTGTGCCAACTCTTCCTTGGATAAGGGATAAGTTAGGTTAGATGAACTCACCAATATTGCCATTCAAGAGACCACACAAACACCGGCTGACAATAAGAGCCGAAAACGTTCTGGAGAGACCAAATGACAACATCGAGAGTATCGTCCCGACGAGGCCGAGAAGCAAAACGGGTTTTCTACCGACTCGGTCTGATACTCGACTCCATTGGAGTACGGTCATCGCTTCTGTAGCGAAGAATAAAGACTCCTGGGGTAGGAAGGATGTCAGTGAGCCCTCTCTGGTGACAAGGAAGAAAAAGAGAATTTAACACGCACAATTAAACCAGCGTAGTACCCCACTTTCTTCTCGTCCCCCTTCACAACATCGAGTGTGCTAACAAGCTAGGGAAGAGGAAGTCGTCAACAATCTCAACCACGGAAAACCGAGCGAAATCCGCGCGAAATCAGACGGAAAAAGAGCTCACCTCATTGACATACGGATAAATCGACTGACTGCACACAGGCTCGCAAATCTGCAACAGAAGCACAATAGCGATCTGTAACTTTGGCAGAGGAGTCGCTCTTTGATTTTTGCGCGTAGGAGAAGACGACGGTGAAGTCGAAGAAGAAGAGGAACCATAGAGGAGGGGCGTCTCCTCGTCGACAACAACGACGTCCACACCACGGTCCACCGTGACGATGGCATTGGTGTTGTGCAAGGAATCGTTAACGTTAACGGTCATAATGATAAGATAAGAGAGGTCGTAAATCAGGCGAAGGACAGAGCGAGCCCAACGAGATCAGAGGAGGGGAGCAGAGAAAGAGTAGGGTAGGGAGATCGAGAGAGAGGAGGGGAGAGGAGGGGAGGGGAGGAGTTAGATAAACCTCTACACTCCACTCCCTTTATAACCCTCTTCCCAATCACCCCTATCCCAGGACCCAAGTCATGCGCGAACCCAGTATCGAGTAAGCGGAGCGGGGAAGCGAGGACGAGAGGGTCAGGAGAGGAGTCACGGACAGTGCTCGCTGATGGAAGTATAGATCCGATAACGAATTTCTCGACCGAGGTGACAGTTCGAAGATAGGAAAAGCAATAATGAGAGCGAGTGAGTGACGGTAATAGGACCCGCTCCATACTAGCCGTGAAAACTTCTCCAGCGCCCAAGACCAGCTTTGCGCTCCCAAGACCAAGTCATGGTAAGTCATAGACGTATATGGGCTTCGTCGTCGGAATCATCGGCGACGAACTGAATCGGCCGCACAGCGTGTGCATGGCGCTCAAATGTCCGTCATTGAAAAGGATTTCTGGACGTCCAGCAGAAAGGTAAGAAAAGAAAGGGAAGAATATGCTTCAAGAACTCAGCTGAATTGTCCTAACTTGTAGTGGATCATCGGTACGGAATCTCATGACACTGGACAGACGCGATGTTGGATCCGAAAGCAATGCTCAATTTTCGCCATCACTGATAACTGACACCTTGAACGCGTGCAACAAGGGTCGTCGGCCGCGTCGCCCCCCGCTCCGATACAAAGCTATGACATCGTTGTACCTGAAGGAGGGGTGGTCAGCAAGATGTGTTACAATATAGGCCCACTGGCCAGAGCGTTGGGCGCTTCCATGATGCCGAGTTCGGAGTTAGAACGGAGCTACCCCGAGAGCGGAAGAAAGAATACGTAAAAGGACTGAGGCAAATCTCACGACGCTGATTCGAGGGAGACCGGTAACGACGACGCAGGTCTAATCCAATACGCACAAGTACTAACTGCTCTTTAATACTTGTTTAAAAACTGTTGTATTG
This sequence comes from Candolleomyces eurysporus, assembly GCA_027579435.1. Lineage (NCBI taxonomy): Eukaryota > Fungi > Basidiomycota > Agaricomycetes > Agaricales > Psathyrellaceae > Candolleomyces > Candolleomyces eurysporus. Next base: position 91,101 of record JANBPK010000707.1, on the reverse strand, counting down.
GTGGATGGAGGGGATGCTGAGTTGCTGAAAGAGTATTCACATTGACCAACTGACTGGCGCAGGTGGGATGAGGCATATTTGAAAAAGAGAGGAAGGGTTCCATGTGCAATATTGTGCGTGTTCCCGAATGATAGCAAACATATAAAGAACTGTATTTGCGCGTTGTCTACTTGGTCTGAACGAAGCCCTTGCCAGTGTATCCTTCCGACGAGATACCTAACGAGAACGCCTGTCAGAGAAGAACATCCGAGAGAGGCGGCGGAATACATACCGGTGATAGGGTTCAATTTCATCTCCAATGCACGTTGGTTGGAAGCCTCCTCCCACTCCTTGGTGATCGTGTGGGGTGGTGGTGGAGCTGCAGAAAGGAAAAGCAAGCAACGTCAACAACTACGCTCGCCCTAGACACCCGAAAAACACGTACTGAATTGACGGAAACCAATGGTGAGGAGAGCAGCGACACCGACGAGGGCGCCGACACTCAACCAGATCTTGGTGTTATCACCGGGCAGGCTGTCAGGAGCACGGGGACCGTGAGGGCCAAACGCAACGTAGTACGCTAGAAAAAAGCGAACAACGCCGTCAGTCACCACGACGCGCAGGACACCGGCGACAGCTACCCACCAGCCTTCTTCTCATCCACGTTCAACTCTTTCCAGTCCTTCTGCTGAATAGCTTCGAGCTGCTCATGCACGGCGGCTTGATCCTCCTCGGTCAACTGGGTCCACCTGGCCTCCATGTTCAACAGGCTGACAGGGGCGGCCTTGCGCGCGGGTGAGGCGGCAGCAGCAGCTCCGTGGGCCTCAGCGTGGGTTGCAGCAGCGGTAGCCAAACGCCTGGTCAAGACACCCCGCTGGCTCGCACGGGCAGCAAGTCGGAGTGACGCGGTAGCAGCTTGCATCTTTTTCTTCTATAGGACGGAATTAATAGGGAATTATTTTGTGAGTGGTGGTGGCGGCTGTGGGCGTCGACGACGACGGTGACGACGACGAGGAGCGGAGAGAGGGGAGAGCGACGACGACGAAAGGGAAACGGAAGGGAATGGGAAATTGGCTCCCCGTTCGCTTTGGCTGATGTCGTTTGGCAGGCGGAAAAAACGCGTGCAAACAAAAGGTGTCCCTGTTCGGACAATCCCGGGAAAATGCCGCAACTCCCAATAATCATCGCCCAATTAGATCACTCGAGATTCATCTAGCCCTGGGCTGGCTGCCGATAGATTCAAGTACATGTACATTTTGGCACACTCATATCAGTCACATCAAGATAAAGCTAGAGGTGTATACGACGTCCAGGCTAGGCTCAGGCGGCGGCATCGGCCCCAGGGCAGTCTCGCGAGATATGGCTATGAAGCAGGTCAGTCGAATCCACACCCTCCACAAAAANCGACCCAAACACGTACCCTTCCTGTCCGCAGGTATAGCAAGCGCGTTTTTKGGGCTTGGGGGCAGTCCTTGCTGATGTGCCCGAGACCAGAGCAGTTGTAGCACTTGGATCCCTGGACACAGTCGCGCGATATGTGGCCTACACCACCGCAGGTATAGCAGCTCTTTTGAGAACTTCCACCTCCACCTCCACTTCCACCGAAGGCACCGTAACCACCGGAACCGCTGTCCGGGCAGGAACGCGCAATGTGTCCGGTCTTTCCACAGCGGTAACACTCGCCGCCGCCGCGGCTGCTACCTCCGCCTCCGCCCCAGGAGTTGGAGTTGGAACTCTCGGTGCAATCACGGGACTGGATAAAAGTCTCAGCCAGTCGCGCTCGCGAAAACTCGAGGAAGAGTCACGTACGATATGACCGGTCTGGCCACACTTGTAGCACGACTTGGGCTTGGTCTCCTGTGTGCACTCTCTGGAGACGTGTCCCTCGCCACCGCCTGACAGAAAAGGTCAGAAGACATTCTTCATCTGGGGATAATTGAGGCTTACAGTTGTAGCTGGATCAACAGCAAAAACGAGGCACATGATCAACACGAGGTTCACGGGAAGAAAACAGGATAGACGAGAATATGTCTCGTCCTCAGGACAGATTCAACCTACCAGGTAGGAGTTCCAGCCTTGGGGCAGTTTGCTGCCTGGTGGCCGACTGTAATGAAGCGGTTTCAGAGTTCAATCGCAGACGAAGAGACGACAAAAGAGTTTCGATCAAGGTTTGAGGGGGGTGGTGCGGTATCGGTGTGAGAGAGAGAGCAAGCGCAGGACGACGAAAGAAAGGTGGTGATATATATTCGATTTGACGAAACCAGATAGTACATCAAGGTCGAAAAACGCGCTGCAAGACACGTCGCACCACCTCGAACGACACCAATCAATCGAAAGACGAAGGATGGGGGTTGAAGGACGATTGGGTTGGGGGGTTGGGAAAAAAAGGCAACAACGGAAACAACGACGCACATCCACCACAGTTGAAGCATCCACGAGCGCCCGACATATTTCTGTATTTTATGACTTCTGTTTCTTAACGAGATCTAGAAAGGGGAAAAAAAAACACGAGGCCCGAGGACAAAAGGCAAAACGTTGCGCGCGCAGCACGACGAGCGAAGAAGGCGAAAAAAAAAGCAAAACGACATCAGCATCGACCCTCCACCGCTCAACAGCGGAAAAACATGGAAAAAAGGAGAACCACTCGACTCGACTGCGCACGACCAGACACTACGATCAATCAGGGATAGATAACGAAGATATCGTCTAGCTGGCGAAGAGGTCACCAGACGCCCAGCATCGCACGGGTGAAGCTCGATGGCTGGCCCAGCATACTCACATTGAGGTCCTGGTCGAGGATTGGGATCGCAGAGAGAAGATGGTGGTGGGAAGGGAAGAAGATGGAGACTCTTTAATAAAACGCGGGCGAGAAAATAGGCCTCCTTACGTAAACTCATGGATATAGCAGTTCTGCCCCTATAAAATGACTCGAGCGTAGTCAAAAGCCTGCCTCGAGGCTTAAACTTTCACTTGGTCCGAAAGCCTCATGGCTAAATTCAAATTCAGGTAAAGTCGTCAAAGAGTTGACCCTAGGCAGGTTCAAGTTCAGGGCTGGATTATCCGAGTCGCATCAAGCTAATTGAATAACGATGAAGCTCTCACACTTTCGTCGTCAATCTGGATGCAATTAGGTTGTGCTCTACCAACGAAAGAAACCGAAGATCATGCCTCTACGGTGCGGTATCACCGAGCTTCGAAAGGTAGGAAGATGTAAAGAAACACACAAATCAATCCTTCTTGTCGCCTTCACTCTTCTTCGCTTCTTCTTCAGATTTCTTCTCTTTGGCCTTGGGTGTACCTTTCACCCCACCATCCTCCTCCAGCTCGGCCCTCCCAATGGTCGCCTTGTTGTCCACCAATGCATGCAGAGCGATCACTGCCCTCAACAAGCTGCTCAAATACACCACCAACATCTGGTCATTCGTACTCGCCGCAAAGCTCTGTGTGAGCGTTTGCTCAGAGAGATCAGGGAGGAGGTTGAGTGCGTCTTGGAGGTGGTAGATGACTTGGTGGTTGATGGGCATGGCCCCTGAGGCGACGTCCACCAAGTACTTTTGGATGTCGCTCAATCGTGATTGGAGTCCTTGGAGGGAGGCGAGTTGTTCGGCGACGCGGGTGGCGAGGGTGGTGGTTGTCGAGTCTTTGATGTCGCGGAGAAGGTGCTCGACACCGATCTCTTCTGCCTCTTCGGCTTCGATGGCGGAGGGGACGTGGAGGAAGGTTTTGCGCGTTTCAGTGCCGTCCTAAATGAATGAAGGTTTAGATTTCGGTGAGGTAAGATGGGAGGTACACGCACATCTTTGATCTCTTCGACGGCAAAGTAGGCGTCTGTTGGGATGCCTACGGTGTCTGGACGTACATCGACAATGACCATCACAGGTCGAGCGATGAAGCGTTTGAAAAGGTCGTTGATCTCTTGATCAGAGGCCCGTAGTTTGGGACCAGTATGGTACCACCCTATCATTCGTTCCCTGGCTATACGAAGATGGAAAATTCAACAACAATTCATTAACCGAACGCAGGGACTGTTGAACGTACCATTGACCTTCTTGAACATCTCGTACATCCCCTCAATATAGTTGTGGTCCAAGAACCATGTCTTGCTATCCTTCTCATCCTCCTCGAATGGGATACCGAACGAATTGGCAACGTTGACCGTCTTGCCATTATCTTGGCCCAGAAGTACGCCGACCACTCGTTTCTGCGAATTCCGCGAAACTGAGCGGGCGTGGTGGTCTGTTACCGATAGCAAGACCAAAGGATGGACGACTAGAGGTCAAATCCATTGAGTAAAACGTTTAGGAATCCTAATGTGAGCTATGGATTCCTTGTTATCCGGGCGATATATTGGACGTACTGACTGTAGTCGCTGCCAAAGCAGTTAACTAGAGATATCGAAAGAACGATTAGGGAGATTTTTATAATATTTGGACACTACGCACTTGTTCTGTCGTCGTCGCTACCATAGCAAATCAAATGGTCTCGGAGGGATGGATAGATATGCGAAATGACCGCGCCTTGCATTTCGACGCGTGAGCAGACGCGTACTTTGTTTGNCTCGTATTGTGCAGGGGCTTTGAGACGAAAATGGCAATACCTTCCCACCACTAGGAGGCGTTTCGCGGCGTTGGAACCTGCCCTCCACCATCACCGTCCACCGTCGACGCTGCGAACGACGACGACGAAGACAAGCAGCACTCTCACCATGGCCTCTACAGAAGCACTCTCACAAGTCAATGGTAACGCCCCAGCTCCCACTTCAGCTGCAGCCCTGAAGGAGCTAACGGGTGGAAAACCTATAAAGTCGAAGAACCAGCTTCGACGGCTGAAGCAGAAGCAGAAGAAGGCTATTGAGGCGACGGCGACCCCAGAACCCGCAGTGAGTAGCCCAAATCTCGTTTTTGCACATTCTCATGGTGTTTTTGTTTCTGGTGGACGGGGCGTTATATTGTTAGACGTGGTTTGCTAATCATAATTGACATTGCAGCAGCAGCAAGATGAGGGCAACATGGACGTGGACGCAGTAAAGCCAGAACCCACCGACTCGATGTTGACGGACGACATCGACTTCAAAACACCCGGCTTGGAAGCTTTCGCGGACGTCTTTGCACGGTTCCAGCTCCCCCCGGACGCCTCCACCACCGTCAAAAGCGAACCCAACGCCAAAGGCGAAATCATCTACTCCGATGACGACATGGCTTCAGAGGGCGATTCTGATGCTGAAAACGCTGCAAAGCCACTTTCGAAAAAGAAGGCGAGGAAGATGAACAGGTTGACGGTTGCAGAGCTCAAGCAGCTCGTCAAGAAACCCGAAATCGTCGAGTGGACGGACGTCACGGCTGCTGACCCCCGTCTTCTTCTCCACCTCAAGTCCTACCGCAACACCGTCCCCATCCCGATCCACTGGAGTGCCAAGCGCGATTATTTGCAGGGAAAGAGGGGTATCGAGAAGCCCCCGTTCCAGCTACCCTCGTATATCGCGGACACGGGCATCGCGACCATGCGGGATGCGGTGAAGGAAAAGGAGGCGAATATGTCGCTCAAGGCCAAGACGAGGGAGAGAGTCCAGCCGAAGATGGGCAAAATTGATATTGACTATCAAAAGCTGCACGACGCATTTTTCAAATTCCAGACCAAGCCTCCGATGACAGACTTTGGTGAAATGTGAGTCACCGAGTTTTATCTTGGTTGATTTGTAACTGATATTGTTGCAGGTACTATGAAGGAAAAGAATTTGAAACGTCGCTCAAGGAGAAGAAGCCAGGTGATTTGTCACCGGAGCTCGTGGAGGCCTTGTCGATTCCGCCACTGGCACCTCCGCCCTGGCTCATCAGCATGCAGCGATTCGGTCCCCCGCCGAGCTACCCTACTCTTCGGATACCTGGGTTGAACGCGCCCATTCCCGAAGGCGCACAGTGGGGCTTCCATCCGGGAGGCTGGGGTAAACCCCCTCTGGACGAGTACAATCGGCCGCTGTATGGTGACGTCTTTGGTGTATTGCCCAAGGCGTCCAATGATCATGTGAGTCGTCTTGTGCCTCTTTATCCGACGGATTCTAACCTCACTTTTAGACTGGCGAACCTATCAACAAGGAACTCTGGGGTGAACTTGAACCCGAAGAAGGTGCGTCTCAGTCCCTCTTTGTTTTTACACACGCTAATGCTCTTTACAGAGGAGGAAGAAGAGGACGAAAGCGAAGAAGAGTCTGAAGAAGAGGAGATGGCCGAAGCAGGCCCCGCGGATGGTTTACAGACTCCTTCTGGCCTCGAGACGCCTTCGGGTATGGCATCCGTCGTGTCGACCGTCGCTGGTGGACTCGAGACCCCAGATTTCTTGGAACTGCGCAAGGGCCGCGACAGGACGGAGGAGCCATCGACCTCTGGTCCGCGGTCGTTGTACCACGTTGTCCCGGAGAAACAGACCTCTGTGCGCGGTCTTATGGGCAGTGAGCGTGGGTACGATGTCAGCGCTGTTGCTAGTGGGAGCAATGCCAATCTTCCTGTGTTGGGAGAAGAACGCTCGACCAAGGTTCGTCCCTACCTATCGATCTATCTTGTTATTCTTTTTGCTGATGCCCCGTTTCGAACAGAAAAAGAACGGAGTGGACATTGCCTTGGACGCTTCAGAGCTGGAAGGCATGTCAGAAGACGACCTCCGCAAGAGATATGACGCTGCCAATAGAGGTAGTGCGGGTGTACCCGGAGGACGTGGAGAAGACTTCTCGGATATGGTGGCTCAGGAGATGGCCAAGAAGAAGGCAAAAGAACAGAGAGATCGGGAGAGACTCAGGGAGAAGAAGGGAAAGGATTCTTTCAAGTTCTGATTCCCATTCCGTTTCTTGCTTTTACCTGCTGCGATGTCACGCGTCACGTCTCAGAGACACGTTTACTCGCCCTAGACTCAAGTGTACCTGTATACAATGAGAAGTGTTTCTCTTAATTCCGACTAATTATGCGGGACGGTGTGAGTCATCTTCCTGAAGCAATACCCAGTGTTGTTCGTAGACTGGGAATGATCGGGGTTGAAGTAACAAGATTAAGTTATCGGTAGTAAAAAAAAANGGGATGAGTCTACTATTACAGTGCCGAGCGATCGGAATCGAGGTCGAGGAACCAAGAACAGCATGAGCAATTGCAGAAGAAGAATGGATAGCGGTGTTCTTATCGAAATCTACGTCAGGTAAATTTACAATTTACAGGTAAGAATGAAAGGACAGCGAACAATCAATCCCAACCGAAAGCACGATAGTCGCCAGCTTCAAGCGGCCAGTTGTAATTCTTGTCCCGGTACGTTGACTCGCGAGAAGTATTGAATGCTGGAGGATACTTGAGGCGAAGGTCGAGCCCCGCTTCAACCAGATTGGAGCAATCAGGGAGAATATCCTCTTGCATCTTCCTTCCAAAATAAATGTGAACCTGCTTCATGGGTACTGGCGAGTATGGGGAGGTCGATCGTTGTTGGAGAAGATGGGCGAGGGCCTTGTCCGAGAATCTGGTATTCCTTTCCCACTTCAGGAAACGCAGCTGAGGGAGGGCGTGAGGAGTCCCATCTGGCTTCGGAGTGAGATGAATGATCAAGTTGTCGTCGAACAACTCTCCATCCACCTCAAATTCGTCACAATTGTCGAATCTTCGTTGCCCATGAGATGAAGTTGAAAGCGCAGGGTGATCTAAGTGAAGCTGGACCAGCGTTGGCAGCGCAAATATGACCGCTTCGAGTGTTCGTACCCGTATGGCGTAGGAACTTAGTCTCAACGACGTCAGGGGAGTTGAAAACCTATCAGTGCAGGCGTTAAGAATCATCATGTTAGTGTGACCTGGATGCGGCACTCGGAGGTAGAGTGAAGTGAGAGTGGGCCAGTCACATCTTGCGATTATATAGTAGGGATCGGCATGGTACGGGTTAAATTGATAAAAGAATAAGGACACCTCTTTCAGCCTGTCCAAGGGGATCTTTGAGCTTGAGACTGGGGGGGGGCGGGGCGTGTGGACCCCAACTGACGTTCGCTCTAAATACAACGAGTTGAGGGCAAGCTTGAAGGAGGAAGGGAAGGAAATCCAGAGGAATTCTGGCGCCTTCATCAGGCAAAAGGTCGCCCTGGAGGTCCAATACTTCCAATTGACCACAGGGGAAGATGTCACTGAGGTGCAGAGACTCTAAGTGCAGGGGAATGCCCTCGTCGAGGTACAACCCAAGTCTCCGAAGTCGCTTGCTGGAGCCGAGTCCGAGCTCGCTCAGAAGCCTTGAAGATTTGCGTATATGCTCTTCCATAGTTACAGGGGTGCCGTTGTATAAAGAAACACGAATGCTGAGCTGCTCTACCGACTGGAATGGTTTTTGGCCTCCCTCGTTTTGTAATGCGACGATTTTGAAGAGTTCATCGTCCAATCCTTCCAGGAGAATGCTCACTTTCCTCCACCGATGGAAGCTCGGTGACAGCTTGGAAAGCAATCGTCTTAGGTCGGTGTTGCGCCAACTTCGTTCCACGGGGCTTGAGCTGACCTGAGGGGTAGTGAAGGAAAATGAAAGAGACATGCAGCCAGCACGACCAATCCACTGTAGGGTGCCCGCGTCCCGAGATTCAAGCTTGCTTTCTTGAATCTGGCCTTCGTACAGGTAGTTCGGGATATGTAGAGATGTCCACAGGCGAGGGGTGGACGATGCCACCTGTCGCCATCGCCCGCAGACATGAGTAAGGAGAAGGGGTGGCTCTGCTGCCCGCATTGCGGAGTTGCAGTTGAGAGGCAAGCAGTGAAGAAATATTTCTCGGAGAATATCGTCAGGGAGACGTCGAAAGAGGGAGACAAGGGCACGATGCGCTTCGATGTTGCCTTGCAGACCTTCATATTGCTCATTGAGCTGCTGCAGAACTGCCTCTTGTTCAGCGATCTTGGCCCGCAATTCTATGAGCTGCTTTTCCAGAGCAGCTAGGAATTCTGTGACCATTCGGCACTCTTCTTCCGTTGGCACATAGTTAGTTCCAACGACTGATTGGAATGGCGATTGATCCATCTTCACAGCGCCTTTGGGCTATATTCGCTGTCAATAGGACGCTGAGGTATCCACCCTGTGGAGACTTACCTTGCAGATGTACGAGAGCATTGGTGAGGAAGCTCAAGTAGCCTGACAGGCTGATAACACGAACGCTTTGCCTTTCGATCCAAGCATCGTCAAATAGCATCACAGGCCCCTCTACTTCTCTTTGTCTACCGTACTAGTATAGATTACACGACGACCACCGATGAGCTATATATATATATATATATATATTCCTCTTCGCGCAGAAGTACTCTCGAAGCTCTTTTCGTGCTATGTCGTTGGAATTTGAAGATAAGCCTGAGCTGGAACTCAGCGCTCTGTGATCGCATTAAAATCTTTCAACAGCTTCACCTGACACCGCCTTCCCAAAGAATTTCTTACGCTTTGGAATTCTGACATAGCTTCCAATGAATAGAATATAGAATCGGAGCATGAACGAATGAAAATTTTCTTTCAAAGGTCCTATGAACCTGCTTCAATAGACAACGGTGAGATAAGGGCTAAGGATCGAAAGTAGGGGTAAGAAAGACTAGACACGAAAGCAAAGACACTGGCATGTCTAAGCTGTGTGCAGGACATGGCACTTGAGAAAGAAATGAAGGAAATAAGGAGAAAGAAATCATTCCTAACTAAATTTACGATAATCTATCCAGCGGCTAATCGTACCCCATGCCCGAGTCGCGGGTACAGTCGGCCGCTGTATGGTAGCGTCTTAAATCTATCTATCTTTTTATTCTTCTTGCTGATGCCCCTTTCTGAACAGAAAAAGAACGGAGTGGACATTGTCCTGTAAGGCCGGAAGGCATGTCAGAAGACGACCTCCGCAAGAACTATGACGTGGAGAAGATTTTTNCGGATATGGTGGTTCAGGAAATAACTAACAACAAGGCGAAAGAACAGAGAGATCGGGNAAAAGGTCAGGGAGAAGAAGGGGAAGGACTCTTTCAAGTTCTGATTCCCTTTCCCTTTTGTCCTTTGCTTTCCGTTTCTTACTTCTACCTGCCGCGATGTCACGCGCCATGTCTCTGAGACACGTTTTCTCGTGCTGGACACAAGTGTACCTGTATACAATGAGAAGCGTTTCTCCTAATTCCGACTGATTATGCGGGACGGTGTGAGTCATCTTCCTGAAGTATCTCTTATCGCACGGGAACGAAACCCAAGTGTCGTTTTTAGACTGGGAATGGTCGGGGTTGAAGTAACAAGAGTGAATTATCGGTAGCCATTGTTTTTGAAAGGGATGAGTCTACAATTACGGTGCTGAGCGATCAGAATTAAATACGGGGGGCCGAGAAACGAAAGACAGCATTAACAATCGCAAGAGAAGAGGGGATAGCGGTGTTGCTATCGAGATCTACGTCAGGTAAATTTACAGGTAAGAATGAAAGGACAGCGAAAATTCAATCCCAGCCGAAAGTACGATAGTCGCCAGCTTCAAGCGGCCAGATGTAATTCTTGTCCTTTTCCTGGTACGTTGACTCGTAACAAGTATCAAATGCTGGAGGATACTTGAGGCGAATGTCGAGTCCTGCCTCAACCAGATTGGAGCAATCAGGGAGAATGTCCTCTTGCATCTCTCTTCCGAAATAAATGTGGACCTGCTCCATGGGTACTGGCGAGTATGGGGAGGTTGATCGTTGTTGAAGAAGATGGGCGAGGGCCTTATCCGAGAATCCGGTATTTCTTTCCCACTTCAAGAAACGCAGCTGAGGGAGGGCGTGAGGTGTCCCATCTGGTTTTGGAGTGAGATGAATGATCAAGTTGTCATCGAACAACCTTCCATCCATATCAAATTGGTATTCGTCGTAAACCAATCTTCGTGCCCAAATATGTATATCCGAAATCGCGGGGTGATCCAAGTGAAGTTGAATCAGCATTGGCAGCGCAAACATGAGGTCGATGAGTGTTTGTATCGTTATGCCGAAGGAGCTTAGTCTCAAAGACGTCAGGGGAGTTGAAAATTGATCAGTACATGCCGAAAGGAGGGGCATGTCGGCGTGGTCTGGGAATGGCACTCGAAGGTAGAATGAAGTGAGACTGGGCCAGTGGCATCTTCCGATTATACAGAGGGCATTGTCATCGTCAAACTCTTGAAAAAATAATGACACCTCTTTCAACCTGTCCAAGCGGACCCTTGAGGTTGAGACCGGTGGAATTGGTCCCAGTGGGACTCCCATGTTCGCTTTGAATACAGCGAGTTTGGGACAGGCTTGAAGGACGGAGGGAAGAAGGTCGAGAGGAATCGTGGCGCTTTGATAACGCGAAATGTCGGCCTGGAGGTCCAATACTTCCAGTTGGCCACAAGGGAAGATGTCACCGAGTCTCAGGGACTCTGTGTGTAGGAGAGTGTTTAAATCGTCGGTGTACAATCCAAGTTTCCTAAGACGCTTGCTGGAATTGAGCCCAAGCTCTCTCAGGAGCATGAACACTTTGCGCTCAAGCTCGTCCCCCCTTGCAAACGCCTCGCGTAGAGAAAAATGGACGCTGAGATGCTCTACCGACTGAAATGGTATTCTCCCTCCCCCGTCTTGTGATGTGATGATTTCGAAAAGGTCACTGCTCGACCCTTCCAGGAAGATATTTGCCCTCATCCACCGATGGAAGCTCGGTGACAGCACGGAAAGCAATCGCCGCAGGTTGTTGTTGCAGCAACGTAGCGCCTCCGAGTGGTACATCAGATTCAGTTCTGGGGCAGGGAAAGCAAGCGAAAGGGACATATTACCAGTGTGACCAATCCACTGTAGTATGCCCTCGTCCCGAGATTCCAGCTTGCTTTTTTGAGTCCGGCCTTCGTACAGGTAGTCCGAGATATGTAGAGATGTCCACAGACGAGGGGTAGAAAATGCCACCTGCTGCCATCGCGCGCAGACATGGGTAAGGAGAAGAGGTGGCTCTGCTACACACATCGTGGGGTAGCGATTGTGAGGTAAGCAGTGAAGAAATATTTCTCGGAGAGTATCATCGGGAAGGCGGCGAATGAGTGATATAATAGCACGATGCGCTTTGATGTTGCTTTGTAGATCTTCATATTGCTCCTTGAGCTTCTGCAGAGCTGCCTCTTGTTCAGCGATCTTAGCCTGCATTTCTACGAGCTGCCTTTCCGGAGCAGCTAGGAATTCTGTGATTATTCGGCACTCTTCGTCCGTGGGCACATAGTTGGTGCCAAGAACTGAGGGAATTGGCGATCGATCCATTTTTACAGCGCTTCTGGGCTATATTAGGACGCTGAGGTATCCACCCTGTGAAGACTTACCTTGCAGATGTACGAGAGTATTGGCGAGGAAGCCCAAGCGGTCGGTCAGGCTGATAACACGAACGCTTTGCCTTTCGATCCAAGCATAGTCAAATAGCATCACAGACCCGTTGGGCTCGCTACCTATGTGTGTGTTCGAAAATATAAATWAAAAAAATAAAAAAANTCGAAGGGAAAGAGAAAAATAAGAAATGAGTAAGAGTTATAGCCTACCTTGATAGCAACTCGCATTTGATAGGGCAAGTTGCTTGTGCCCGTTGTCAAGGTAAGAGAGCACCGCCGGTCAGAGAAGGGCGCTTCCCAGAAGGGATATTAGTAATATTGAGATCACAGCCACCGAGGTAGGGAATTCCCTACCTTTCCCTACCTCGTTAAATAATCACCAACGCACGAAAAACTCCAGGAAAAATCAGGAAGAGTTCCCTCATTTTTAAAAGCAAACCCGCAAATTTTTGTATTGATATGTGCGATACTCATTTTTCTGGAAGCATTTCTTTTGATTTCCCTAGCGGATCTTGATAAGATATGATAAGGTAACTGATCCGTTGCGTGTTCCGGGCTGGCAGATCCACTCCTATGCGATTTCCTCAATATCTTGGACATGAACGTGACCGTTCCTTTTTCTGTTATTTGAGTTGGAAATACGCGATCTATACTATTGAAATAAGCCTTTTTACGATACAATTGAGCCGCTAGAAGTGCCATAATTGTGTTCGATTCTCTGAGCCCAAGGTATCAGAGGCTGGATGATATTTTCAACATTATGAGGTGAGTTTTTGATTAACTTCTTTCATTTCTGGGTTTATAAGCTCTCTCAAATAACGTGCTTTTATTGAGCCCTAATGCATAGCACAGCACTCACTCAAAGCTGAGCCTGTTAAGGCATACAGATATCTGGGTAGACAGATACCAAGGTCTCTATCTCAGTGGGTTAGGCTTTGTTTGATTTATTATCTTTTGTGCTATTCTCTTGTGGGTTTCAGGTTTCCAACAGCTATAAAAGCAATGCAATTGGCACTCTTGGGGCTCTGGAATGATTCACCTTTTATGCCAATGAACATAGCCAATGCATCACACTTTTTATTGAGGTTTCATGATGAGTTTTAGCTCTGTTCTTTCATTATTCTTCTTGTCATACCTGAAAGACAAGTATAAACCTGTTGATACTGAGTACATCTTGTAAATTCTATTCAAAAACCCAGAACTTGTCATTTGGCCAAAGGCAGAGGAAGACAAGACTGTTAGTTAGACTCTTTGGGACAAGTTCTTGATTTATTCCTTTGCTTTTAGTTTAGTAAACTCTTTGAGATATTCCATTTATGCTGATGTATAATACACCGTAACACACTCACTCAGATCCAAGCTTTTTCAGGCATACTGGGAACTTGAGTTGGCGGAAGTTTTGGTCCACATCTTGGTGGTTCAGTTTTTGTTTCATGTGCTGTATTTGGTACTATTTTTCTGTAGCCTTTATGTCTCAAATGGCTGTAAGAATGCCTTAATCAACACCCTAAACACTTCAGTATGCTGCCTTTGTTGTGTTGATCAAGATGACCAATGCCCTACTCATATTTTCGATGTTTTCACGGTGAGTTTTGACTTGGTTCTATCTCTCTTCTTTTGGCTGTGCTCGCAGAATGCGTACAAACCCGGAAATACCAGATACGCCTTGTCACAATCATTCAACTCAGACCTGGAACTCATTATTCACTCTTGAGAGGTGCAGGAACTGTTAGCACTAGACTTCTGATTTCACCTTGATTTAGGGTATTCTGATACAGTACTAGGACTCTCTTTCAATCAATTTTAGTGTAGAATACCATGACAGGGAAAGCACAAAGACTTGGTGGCAAGAACAGACCTCGCAACGCTCGCCTTGTGGACGGTACCGCATTTGGCAGTACCATCACCGATTTAAACTCCGACGCCTAGGGAAAGGTAGGGAACACAGCCATGGTCAGCGAGCCCACCCGTTTGTCTATGGATTGTATGACGACCACTGATGGACTATATATTTATTCCTTTTCGCGCAACCGTACTCGCGAAGTTCTTCTCGTGCTATGTCGTTGGAATTTGGAAATGATAGCAATGAAGGCTCCTGATCGAGCCTCAAAAAGTTTCAACGGTTTCACCTGACACCGCCTCCCCAAAGAGTTTCCTGCGCTATGGAATTCTGACATAGTTGCCAATGAATAGAATCGGGGCACAAATAAGCGAGCATTTTCGTTCAAAGGTCCTATGAACCTGTTTCAATGCATCACAGTGAGATAAGGGCTGAAGATCGAAAGGAGGGACAACAAAGACTGGACACGAAAGCAAAGACGCTGGTACTACTGAGTTGGATGGAGCACATGGCACTTGAGAAAGAAATGGAGGGAAAAAAGAGAAAGAGATCAATCCCAACCAAAGGTTCGATAATCTATATCCAGCGGCTGAACGTATCCTATGCTCGACTCACGAGAAGTATCGAATGATGGGGGGTACCTGAGTCGAAGGTCAAGCCCAGCCTCGATAAGGTCGGCGCAAATAGGGAGAATATCCTCTTGCATCTCCCTTGAGAAATAAATGTAGACTTGCTTCATGGGTACTGGCGAGTATCGGGAGGCCGATCGTTGGTGGAGGAGCTGGGCAAGGGCCATGTCCGAGAATCCGGTGTTCCTTTCCCACTTCAGGAAACGCAGTTGAGGTAAGGCGTGAGGAGTGCCGTCCGGTTGAGGGGTGAGACGAGCGATTATGTCGGAAGCTTCTTCTTCATCACGATAGGGCAATTCCGGAAGCGGAGGGTACTCTAAGTGTAGCTGGATCAGCGTCGGGAGCACGGACATGAGGTCGATGAGAGGCTGGGGGGATATGSTGCAGTAACTCAATCTCAACGATGTGAGGGCGCATGAGTCGTGACCGATGAAAGARGAAAGCGGACGGATCATTTCGTTATTTGGGAATGGYTTGCGAAGGTAGAATGAAKTGAGAGCRGGCCAGTCGCATCTTGCYAATATATCGAGGGCATCGCCATCGTCAAATCCATSAAAGARCAATGACACCTCTTTCATCCTGTCCAAGGGGATCCTTGAGGTGGAGGYAAGRGAGGACGCTGCATCTGCAYGCTGACYGACGTTCGCTCTAAATACGACGAGTTGGGGGCAGGCTYGAAGTAGGGAGGGAAGGAAATTGAGGGGAACGGTGGACACTTCATGAGGCGAAAGGTTKCCCTGGAGATCCAGTACTTCCAATTGGCCACACGGGAAGATGYYAGTGAGTCGKAKAGGCTCWGAGTGTAATTGGGTGAACTCGTCSAAGTACAACCCAAGTTTTCGAAGTCGCTTGCTGGAGCTRAGCCCRAGTTCKCYGAGAAGCTTTGAGGCTTTGCGCATATGCTCTTCCRYCGWCRCAGSGATYGTGTTGTATAGAGAAACACGAATGCTGAGCTGCTCTACYGACTGAAATRGTTTKTGGCCTCCCTCATCTTGTAACGCGACGATTTCAAAAAGTGCACTGTCCMACCCTTCCAAGAMGATATCCACTTTCTTCCAACGAGGGAAGCTCGGCGACAGTATGGAGAGCAAGCGCCTCNANNKGTCTGTGYTGTRACGACTGCGTTCCTGGGRGCTTAGGTTGRTTMSAGGGGCGGGGAAGGAAAGTGAAAGGGGYATATTGCCAGCACGACTGATCCATTGCAGGGTTCCCTCGTTCCGAGATTCAAGCTTGGTGTCCAGAATCTGGCCTTCGTATAGGTAGTTTGAGATATGTAGAGATGACCACARGCGAGGGGWGGAGAATGCTACCTGTCTCCATCGCCCRCAGACATGAGCAAGAAGAAGAGGTGCYTCCGCTACGCACATCGCGGGGTTGCGGTTAAGAGGTAAGCAGTGAAGGAATATTTCCCGGAGAATGTCATCTGGGAGGCSGCGAAAGGGGGAGATAAGAGCGCGGTGAGCGTTGACGTCAATGTTGCCYCGGAGCTCTTCATATCGCTTCCTGAGCTTCTGCGGAACGGCTTCCTCCTTAGCGATCCTGGATTGCAGTTCCGCCAGCTGTTTTTCATGTTCAGCCAGGAATTCTSTGATCATTTCGCTCTCTCGTTCCGTTGGCACATGGTTGGTACCGAGAATTGAGTGAAATGGCGATTGATTCATGGGARTAGCGCCTTANTNNNNTNGNAATTGTCGGTAGGACTCTGAAGYRWTCACCATGCGAGGACGAACCTGGGGGATGTACGAAACTTGGCGACGAGGCTGATTGGCAAGAGCGCNYTTGAGAGCGCTGCAGCATTGGCAANNNGACTGGTGTTATGTCAGCTGAAATACGTCATCATTGCGCCTCGTCCTCGCCGGTCGCGCCTCTTCCACAAGTGGTCATGCACGTTAGATATTCGTATCACTGTGGAASAGCTTTTAAGGCTAACGGGTGGGTTSATTTGATAGACCTTTTAGTCGTTCCCTAATGTTTGTACTTAACGTTTTCAATCATCAGAAGCGACCAAAGTTCCGGCCGTTAGCTTCAAGGATACCTAGYTCAGTACGACCGTGAAATATTGAGGAGGAAACGCTCGTTGACCWTCACACGC